>JAAGNO010001311.1:0-40274 GCA_033439905.1 Ceryle rudis | reverse complement strand
CCTGGGGCAGAGGTGGGCTGGGCAGCCCTCCCCCTCCACACCTCACAGCAAGGGGAGCAGCAGCCCTTGTGTCCTGACACAGCCCGTTCAGCCCTGCTCTCACTTTAAAACTAGCCCTGCTTTGGGCAGAGGACTGGACAAGAGGGTCCTTTCCAACATAAATGATCCTCCGGTGCTAAGTTCAAAATGTGGTTTAGGTGGACATTTGGGCAGCACCTCTCACTCCCAGCATGGAGCTTGGCCTGCTCATTTTGCATCACAGGATATCTGTGACTCTGCAGCAGCAGAGGAGTAACACCCAATTTACAGGGAAGGAACACTCCTGATGTCAGAAGACTACAGAGTAGATCAAGTCAGTGCTCTTCCCTACCATTAACACCCACGTGGATGGAAACATGGTCAAGGGAGGGTTGGACTAGATGATCTCTAAAGGGCTCTTACAACCCAAAACATTCTATGATTCTGTTAGGAAAATTTCAGGTGCAAATACAGCTTCACTACTCCTGTTTCTTGGGAGGATGCAGGAGCTCCCACTGATTCTGGGTCCAGACTATGAGAGCAGGAGAGCTATTGTGGCTTTGGGAGGCCACAGTGCTGCTCCAGCTGCAGCTTGGCAGGGGAGGCCTGTTGTCAAGAGCAGGGAGTTGATCCCAGTCCAAACCCGCTGTTGAGATAGCAGATCAAGACTAACCCTACTCAGAAATCGCCACACTGCATAGATCTGTCTGCTTGTGGGATTTGTGCTGGCTTGATGAAAGAGTTGGCTCCTATCCTTGGCTGAACTCTCGTGGTTCAAAGTCGTGCTGGCTTTTTTGTGCTGTGTCCTTTGGGGTGAAAAATGTCTTGCAGCTGCTGCTTATAATTATTTCCCCTATGTTTCAACATCCTCCAGATGAATGTCACCCAAAGCAGTGCTCCGAGAGGCTGCGATTGGGATTGCCAATAACCACCATCCAGACTAAAAATAAAAAGCCACAGCATGCAACTGAGAGACAAGCAACACATCCTCTGGCAAAAATCACTGATCGCTGGGAAGACCCCACCCCTCCAGTCCTGTCTTCTCCATGTTGAAAGAAAGTTCCATCTAACAGCATCCACTTCTGATGTCAACAAGAAATCAAGACGGTGCGTAGAAAGCACTAGGTAATCAGACCTTTCCTTTTCATAAGTGTCCATGTTTAGTAGCCATGGAATTTCCCCGGTCGGTAAATTAAGTGGAGGTAAAAAAGAAGGTTTGTCAGTGAGGCATTTATTTGCCCCTTGGAGGAATCTGGGGAACTGTTACCAAATACCTATTTTTGGCTCCAGAGCTGACACATCCTCTTTTTTTTTTTTTTTTTCCTATGGTCTCAACAGCCACCTTTTTGTAGATTAGGTTGAAATGATCCTACATGCAGAAGGGAAGGAAACCTAAGGAAAACATTTTCTGGGAGAAAGCCACAGTCCCTGCCTTCCTTCTTCCCAGCTGTCACAGCCCAGGAGGGAGAGAGCTGCTGAGGATGATATTTCCAGGACTATTGGGGGGTGGATGGCAAAAAGGGGCAAAGACCAGAGACATGGGTCTGCCTTTTCCCCATGCAGTTGCTCAGTGCAGAGGCTAGTGGGCACCCAGCACAACCACAGTGCAGAGATGGGACCCACCAGGCTGTGCACCTCAGTACCAGGTCACATCAACAACCTGGACCATGCCTTCAGGTTGTCCTGCCTTGTCCTGCATGTGGCACAGAGCCAGCCTGGCTGGAAGAAAATACGACAAACTTGCGAGACTTCTCCATTAGCTCTCCCCTATAGCTTGGGAATTGAGACCTCAGGGCTTTGCCTAGTATATCAGTTTTTGCATATTACCCCTGAGATGGGCTGAAATATTCGTTTTGATTAGTATTTAACAGGTGAGGATAATCTGTTCATTTGTCAGGCTGTCCTTGCTCAGAATGAGGTCTAGAGACCATTCCCTTACGTGCTGCCATACTCAGGCTAAGCGGAAGTATTTCGTGGCAGCTGATCCACCCGTCCACCACAGTGTCAGGGCTGATCTTAGCCCTGCCACAAATGCCTTCCCGAATTCTGTACACCATAATCCAACATGAAGACACTCTAAAACATAACATGATGCTCTTCCCTTGTGAAAATAAATAAAAGGCCACAACTTTGAACAGTGGTGGTGGGATGCTTTATTTGCATTCATTTACGCCATGCCTGGAAGACATGAATTCTCAATCACTATTGCCACACAGTCCTAAACGCAAAATAAAGTGCTTGATGTGAGTGATTGTAATAGTTTCAAACCAGACACCCGGTTGAGAAAGGACAGTACTGCCTTTGGAACCAAAACATGGCTCAAGAGGGAAGGAGAGAGGTTCTAGGTCTTGTTTTCCATTCTTGCAAGTCTCCCAAGATTGTTTGCCTGGCATCTTGCTCCTTAGGGGAACCACAAATTCTGCTGCATTCTGATTAACTGAGAGGATCCCCAGTCAAAACCACAGCACTCACGCTGAGTCAGTAACTTGTTTGGCCCACTCCTTTTTAAGAGCTTGCAGAGCTATAAATATGTTGTTTCAGGGAAGGACTGAACTGCCAAGAACAAGCAGCTGATGTTATATTATTAGATTCAGGACTAGAGAGAATGGAGTCTAGACATTCCCGCATTAAAAAATAAGAATTTTCACTTAGCATTTCCTCTCTGTGCTGTGAAGTGATAAATATGATCAATAAGTGTCTAGTATCTCAAGTCAAGGCTCAGTCTCACCTTCGGCCTTCTGCTCCCTCAGCGGTTTTATACAGGTCCATGCATTTGATGACATGCCTCCTTGAAAAAAAAGCTTAAGATAACATTTACAAAGTTGATAAATGTTTTACAAGGGGCTCCCTTTCCAGTTGTGGTAAGACACAGGCACAGGTGGGAGGAGAAAAAAGTGTCATAGCTAAGGTAAGGAAGGAGGAGAAAAACTTTTCTTTAGCTCATCTAGTAAAAACACCTTTTCTCCTTGGCCATTGATGCAGAGTACCTACGAATAGCTTTCCTGCATACATCTGGCCACATCTCGCAAGAGGCACTGGGGTAATGAGCTTGCGGTGTCAGTCACGGGAATCAGCAGACTCACCTTTTGGTTAAAAAAAACCCCAAAACATTTCCAAAGAAATCCTAGGGAAAAGAAATTACAAACAATGAAAAGCAAAAGCAAAAATATCAGACGCACGTCTGACAGGAACTGCAGGCCCAAACCCAGCAGAACATTTAGATTCTTATCTTCTATTACTGCTCATGGGTTGATAGAAGTAGAAAGAAAAAGGAGCCCTTCTGAGTCAAAAATGTGTGGAACAATCTCAGAAGCAGCAAAATGCTCCTTAATGTCTCTGGGCCTGCTCATTTAATGACACCGGTGGCGCATATATCGTTATTCCAACCCCCATCATTATTCCAACCCCCATAAACACAGCATTAGTGCCTGTCACCCTGCTAAGCACCTGCCCCAAACCTCACGAAAGGGTGGCATCACACTGTGAACATCAGAACTTCAACAAAGCAGCATTAAACAGACCCTTTCAGCTCATGCACAGCTTTTGGTGGGCTTGAGAAATCCACCCCGATGACATTTCAAACAAAACCCGTTGGATGGGCCATCACCTGAGGTAGGGAAGCATCTCACACAGCTAATGGGAGTTCTGTCAGGAGGTTCAGCTGTGTGGTAAGCTCTTTGCCTCTAAGAAGTGAGACCTCCAACAACTCACTCCTGAGTTAAAATAAGACAGCTGTGTGTCAGACAATCTTGTGGCTCACCCTGGGTTTTCTTGGGCTATCAGAAATCAGAGGATAACACATCCTAAAGAATCAGATTTGGGCACATTGTTTTCATGGCCAAGAGTTCATTGCACCATAGCTTACTATCTTGTAAATACTCCAAAAGTAAGGGTCTGGTTCAAGATGTCTGCTGCTAATACTTTAAGCAGGATGACTATGTCCTAATTCATGCTCGCTAGGCTATATGATTATCAAATCTTAAAGCAACCAGTGTTTCTAGTCATATTTTATCCAAGAACGTGGTGATCAGCCCATATCTATGCCTCATTTACACTCAGATTTAACATCACGTATGCAAACAACGTGCTAAATTCCCTCAGCTACAAATCAAGCATCAGCATACATTAAAAGCCCTTCATCTCATCCAGAATATTCCGCAGCACTTTAACCATGTGATGACGCCTTGGCAGTTCCTGACCTAAGAAAGCCAAGCACTGAAGCAACACCACGTGAGACGTGCTTCATGCTGCTGTGGCAGGTTTCCCCCAGAGCACATCTTCCCGGTTTTGCCCCCGAAAGGTACAATGGAGGGGACGGGCTGTGCTAGCATCCACTTTCAGCGTGCCAGGAGAAGCAAGGAGGCTCTTGGAGGCAAGAGGAGGAGCTGCCAGAGTAGCAGGAAATTCCACTTTCCCGAGTGTTTCCTAATTAGCACCGTTTGTGGAGGCCAAGTGCCTAATCCCTGGGTTCAAGACTGACCTGCTTACTGCTGGAAGGCACTGTCGAACCCCGCACAGCTTCCCCTGCTCTGGAATATATTTATTATATACTCATGTAACTGGGCTCTGAACTTCTCACTCTGAAAGGAGCCAGATGGGACTCAGTGAAGCAGCCTTGCCCAGCCAGTGGTCTTAGATGGGGTATCTGTGCACAAGCATTGTAACTTCATAAAAATACAAACACAGGGAGCGCAGTGCTACAAACACACCCCTGCGAGCTCTCCAAAAGCCAGGGCCTGCTCATGATGTATCTACAGTCAGCAACTCAGCCAATCTCACTTTATAAGTAAATATACCTTAATGCTTGTCAGGAGGCATGTTTATCACCTCTTAGGGGTCACATTTGCCTCCCCAGCCAGGGATTATCAGCCCAGCAAGCCCACGGTTCCCACATTTTTAGGGACTATTCCCTTTTCTTGCAGCTCACCCCCTTTCTCACCCAAGTCTTATGAAACTTGCACCTGCAGAAGGCACTTCCCATCGCCCTGTCCCCACAGCAGACCCTGGTCCACAGCTTGGAATCACTCTTGTCTTCACCAGGGAGCTCCCTTGTAGCTCTGGAGTGCTCCATAACATAGCCCTGGTCACACTAGTGAGTGCTACAGCAAGCAAAGCCACCCCCCCCCCCCCCAACCATGACTTCATCAGACCCCACTGCAAGCACCTCCTGGAAAGGAGTTTTCAGCAGCCCCCACATATAAGAAAAAGTACCATGTGATCCCTTCTGCCTTCAAGCTCATAAGGCTGCGAACATCACCAGAGGAGGCTGTGCACATCTTATCTAGGATGCCAGAACACCGCCTGTATAAGTGGAGCCCTGTGTTATCAGAAAAGAGACTATTTTTGGCTTCTTAGCTCACTCTCTGGAGTGGTGAGCGACCTGTGCTGTAGGAGCTCATTTAGGAGTCAGGAGATAGAGAGGGGTTGGGGATTTCTGGGAACACAGGGTCACCCTTCATCCCCACCAGCCTCTCTGTGCACCTCCAGCAGCTGAGCAGGACAGGCTTGGTGGAATACAGCAATGGGCCATTAAATTATGATAATTTAAAGTGGTTTTAGCCTAACCTGCTAAGCCACAGGCTTATCTTTTCTTATCCCTTGCACCAGAGAAGAGAGGGAATGTGATGCGAGCAAATAGACATAGATGATATTACTTTAATACCAGGATTATTTTCATACACGTAATAAAATTCAATTCTGCTCAAAAAGTTAAATAATCTACCATGTTTCTGTGCACAGTGCACTAAAAAAACACATGCTTAAAGCAATATTTTATTCTTTGACAACAGGAAACAGCTGATAAAAGAAAAACTCTTTTGTTTTAGGTTTACAGACCATTTCCCATGTGTTATGTTTGCTTTGGCTGTCTCTCCAGCATCCGCTGGTAGAGATGAGAAGGAGGGAAAGGCAAGGGTGCTGCATGAGACACAGGACCCCAAATGCTGTTACTTCTGGTGTCCTCTGCATAAAGACAGCAAGAATCCTCCTGAAGCCTTTCCCTCCTCCCTGGAGTTTTCTTAAGGAAACTGTGAGGCTACTGTCCCAGCAGAGCTCCAGAATTTCTCAGGAAACACATCACAAACTGCCCAGGAATAGACAGCCTAGGAAGTCCATAGGTGATGGAGAAGGAAAAAAAAAAAAAGGAACAGCCTAAATAAACCGGTATTGAACTGCTGTCACTTGTTACCCTGCGATCTTTCTGTGCTTGGCTGGTTGTTTTGTTTCCTAAAGGAAATGACTCCTCCATGACTCTCACACTCATGTCACCAGCCATCTACCCTCCCTTTCACTACCTGAAGAGCAAGCCTCTGCATTATTTTCGGTTGTCCACATCCCTGCTTTGCTGCATGGCCAAGGGAGACTTTGCTGTTGCCCCTTCACAGCACCTTGAGTAAAAAACCTCTCACCATGGGCTGAAGTTGCACCTTTGTTCCCAGCCTTGGGCAAACAAGGCAGCCCAGTGCCTGGGGAGCATGAAGACTATCACCTCAGACAGGGAAGGGAAAAAGGATTTCTTGTCTTTTCTTAATTATGAACAAAGAGGCATTGAGGTTGCTTTCTGTTTGGTTCTTACCTGTGGAACAGCAGGACTGCTAAGTCTTGCATTGGTGCTTTTGTTCTTTATTCTCCCCTGGAGAACCTTCCGGAGGTCTCAGAGATAGGAAAAAATCAAGATATTGAATCTTTTCTGCCCAACAGTCCTTGCAGTCTGAAGAGCTCGTGAACCCTGAGCTTGTCTTTGTTTCCTGGCTCTCAAGCAGGTCTAGAAAAAGCTGTAAACTTTACCTGCAAAGCAGGAACCACCAAAAGATTCTGTCAAAACACTTTTATTTTCCAAGCTTTGGGGACTTTGAATATTGTGATGCAGTGATAAAGTAACTGCATCACATATTAAAAATTGTCTAAGATTTCCACTGTAGACCTTAAACATGGTGCTAAATAGGGCAAACAAAAATAGCTGTTCCTTTGACAAGTGCTTATTTAAAGCTTGTTTTGTCAGCACTGCTGGCCTGGTTATGACAGGGAAGGTGTCTAAAATTGCATAATTACCAATATTAAATGCAAAAGCAAAGCAGTACCGCACCATTCTGCACTGGAGCGGGTCACGTTTGCCATGGCTGTTGTCCCCTCTATGAAGCATGCAGCAGCTACATCTCAAACCATGGCCTCAGGAAAAGGCTGCACGGCTGCTGCTCCTCATTTGCGCTCAGCCCAGAAGAGGCTCTCAGGTTGCTCTGCCACTGAAGGCAATAAAGACACTATTGTCTTTCTCACCCACTTGATGCCAAGAGAAGGCAGCATTACTGCCTTTGCTGGTCACTCTCCAAGTGTCCAGCACTCATCACTGGACTCTTAATGGTCTTCAGTCTCATAGGAGTGGGGAGAAACCATCCAAAAACATTGGGAGATCCTTTTTGCACATGATAAAATCTGTAACGAGTTCAACACCTGAGCTTCTGTGGAATAAAAGAAAATAGTCAGTGCTCCTTCCCTCCTTCCCTTTTGCTTACCTTGCCTTTCCTCATAGTAGAAAGGATGTTAGAGAAGATAACTGAACCTAAGTGGTTCCATCTGAACATAAGGAACCAGGGCAGGTTTCTACCCACAAACACTTGTTACACCTGTCATAGTTACCTGAATAGGAGCTCAGTATCAATCTGCTGTGCACTTTAGCTCATTTTCTTTCAGGAAAAATCACAGGGAAACTGCGCAGCTAGCCTGTCTCTTGCAGTGCTGCTTACACAGTGTCTCTGCAGATTTGTATTTAGCATCCACCAGTGGAAAACCTTCTTTCAGTGACTTGGTCAGTGTCATATTGATGGGGACAAACTTTCTATCGGGGCCTGTTCCGATAGGTCAAACGGTGATGTTTTTAAACTAAAAGAGGGGATATTTAGACTGGAGAGAAGGAAGAAATTTTTGATAATGAGGGTAGTAAGACCCTGGCCCAGGTTGCCCAGAGAGCAGGTTGATGCCTCATCCCTGGAAACATTCCAGGCGAGGTTGGCCGAGGCTCTGAGCAACCTGCTCTAGTTGCAGATGTCCCTGCTGACTTCAGCGGGGGTGAAGATGCCCTTGAAAGGTCCCTTCCAACCCAAACTAATCTGTGATTCCACGGTTCTATGACATATGGACGCAGAGGCAGGAGCAGGCAGGCCATCCCGTAGTCAAATTCCTAAGGCACCATGTTATCTTCTCCCTTCTTGTAACCTGCTGCCTCATGGGCTGTGTGTCTTTCAACTACAGGAGCACTTGGGGTGAAGACCCTACAGCCATGGGCTTTCTTTATAATACAGACTTCATTAATTTTAACAGCAGAATCATCCTGTGCACTACATGAGGATGGGGACTTAGGGAAAAAATTAGCATCATCATTTAATTAAAGATGGATCATAATAATAAAATCTGCACAAAGGGACTGGCATGGGATTACAAAGAGAACCTTAATTGTGAGATTCTTCCTGTTTGACTTTGAGCCTCTGATTTTTCCATTTCAACACAATCTTTTTCACAGCTTTGGCATGCAATTTCCTGTTTCTAAAAAATTAAAAATTAGGGAAGACTGAAGTGTTATCTGTCAGCTTCGTGCTGACACCTGTATGTGTCATCAGCAGAGCTGGAATCTCTTCTATCTGAGACTCTTCTGACTTGACCTAAAGGATTAACTCATATCAAGAACAGTTTGCACTCTACCCTGCTCACTGCAGGCCAAATAGCAGGGGAGTTTGGCTAAAACTCTCTTCTCTGTGGTGAGCATGTGTAAACTGCAACTTTTCAGAGGCCTGGAAGAAATGAGGTAAGTTTTCTTTGACAGGACAGTGACACCAGACTTTCAGTTCCTGCTTCAAATGAGGGGTACTGCCAAAGTTTTCTGAAGATAAAATTGTCAGCCTTTTCTTTCTCCATTTTTTTTCATTATATTTGTGAGAGCTGAAATGTTTCAGATGAAACTACCTGTCAAAAAAACCCAAAACAAAACAACCCCAAAAAAACAACAAACTGTGCTTCAGAAGACATCTGAAAGCAATTTCACGCTGAGCAGCCAAAGCTTGACAAAAGTTACATGAAGCTGAAAACAGGGAAAACATATGAAACACTGGATGCCTTTAATAATCAACAGAACTGCCCACTTGCTCAGGTTTCCCGTGGCAGGCAGAGGATAATCACCCTCGCTTCTTTCAGCAAAGTTGTTTAGACCTCCTGGTGAAAATGAAGCAGCTGTCATCATCACCAATCCCATCGACAGCAGTTATTAATATTATCTGGAAGCAAAGCAGGGCTTTGTTCACACACAGGATTTCCTCACAATGAACCTGTGGACGACATCCCATACGTAAAAGCAGAGCTTCCCTTCTCAGCTGGGCCCACAACACATGTAGTCACAGAATCATAGGATCTCAGCATGGTGGGGGTTGAAAGGGACCTCTGGAGATCATCTCGTCCAACCCCTCTGCTCCAGCAGGGTCACCCAGAGCAGGGTGCCCAGGATCATGTCCAGGCAGGTTTGGAATCTCTCCAGAGAAGGAGACTCCACAACCTCTCTGGGGAGCCTGATCCAGGCTGTGGCACCTTCACAGGAATAAAGTTTTACCTCATGTCCAGATGGAACTGTGTTCCAGTTTGTGCCCATTGCTCCCTGCCCTGCCCAAGGCTCTGCCCCATGGGCATGACTTGTCAGGCAGCTGAAGGGGCTGGAAAACACTCTCCAGCACTGATGTGCCTAAACAGATACTGCTGAAGCTGTAAAACACTGCCACTTTCATTTCTCTCCTAAAAAACCCTAAAAACAGGTGCAAATAGTAGTATGGCACAAAGCACCTTGAGACCAAACAATCATTTGTGTGTAAATTACTAACAAACATTTCTAACTCTCATTTTCAAACAAAGTGATCCAAGTTTGGTGGCTGCACAGATCCTTTGCTTTCTTTACTGTGCTTTTAAGTTCAGCAAAACAGAGGAAAACTGCTCAAGTTCAAACTTCTTGACGTTATTCTCAGTTCATTTCCACGAAGCTGAACACTGAATATTATGAAACAGCTCAGGAATGCTGGGCATAAAGGGAGATTTCCTTTTTTTCCCCTTCAGCTGAAATATCTTTTGGCAATAAATCCCCGCCGGAAATGTGCTTTCCCTGATTCCCCAGCTTAATTAGCTCAAACAATGTAAGATATGTAACACTGACCACCATGGGAAACCTGATAACAAAGACCAGTGATACAATGTGAGCCTTTCAAACAGATGCAGCCAGTACCCTGCTAAGACAAAAGTGGATTCAGTGCAGTGTCAAGCCTTTTCTTCCTCGGCTGCTTGCAGGAGACACTAGCACCACAGTGATACAAGTTAATCTTTGCCATATTTTTCCCTAGTAATGATCTAAAATTGCCAATTCCTCTGTAGTATGCAGGTCACACATAGGATTTTTCATCGAGGAAGAGACAGTGACCAACGTTGCAGCTCCTCTGCACTAGGATATGTTCACTGCTATTGCCATGGGGAAAACTGAGAAAACTGACCCCAAAACTGGCTGTGCACATGTAAGGGAGCTGTGCTGCTGGTTGGCAAGACTGCATGCCCTCACACGCTCCTTTCTGAGGGAGCTGAGGCTGCAGTTGCTTCAGGATTTCTTTCCTGGGCTATAACCTAACCCTCTGCCCTTGCTGGGCATGCGATCCTAACCCTGCATCACCCTTCAGCCAAGGTTTATGCAGGTGGATGGTGAGCAAGAAGGACGTGATGACTCCAGTTGCAAATATCCTTTTTCTTCTTACCCTCTTTTTGCTGCGTTTCTGCTAGCGGGGTGCTAGCAGCACCAATGCCAGACCCTGCTCAGCACTGGGGTACTGCGGGAGCTGTAAAGCTGAAGGGTGAAGGAGCAGGAGTGGTGGGTGAACAAGATGATGGCACAGCAAGAGCCAGTAACATCACTGGTGGTAGTAGCAGCATGAAATACAGCCTCTCCTGTAGTCCAGCAGAACTGGGACCCTATGTAGGTCAGAACAAAATTGATGTGCAGTTGGGGCCTGGATTGGTGCCCACAGTGTGGATAGTCCCAGCCTACATTAAAGCTGCTCTCCCCAGATATTGTTAATGATGCCAGAGCAGAAAGGATGCAATACGCTTTTGCCTAGTTTTCCATTTATAGTTTATAATTTTTAAGCTTAAACATCTTTATAGATTTCCTTTTTCTTTTACTTGCATTAGAAGCTTGAGCCTTATCACTTCTGTTCCCCAAAGCACTCTGTGGACACCAGAGAACTGGCAGGATTATAATGTCACAGGGACACAGGCCGGGAAGTGCAAGTAAACACAGGAACAGGGATTTCTTAGTCAGAGTGTTTATAGTTTGCTGCTGTTTTGGTTTTTTCATTACCTGTGTAACTCAAATGCCTTGCAGGAGAATAGCAAAGTGACTCAGGCCAAGTCCACCTGGCAGAGCTCTATTGACTCAGCAATGTCTGTCAGGGACATGAAACCAGTTGGACAGATGACCTCCATCCATGCCTGATGCGCTGGGACCAGACACGATGGCAGGGCTGGGCTGTACCAGCTCGATTTGTTTCGCTCGAGCATGGGTCCAGAAGCACACTGCTGCTGAAAGCTCATGCCCTGCCAGCACAGCCCTTCCTATGTACACCTGGACCTTAAGAAAAGGTGAGAAAGCTCTAAATCCAGAAGAATTCCTCCAGGAGGGCTTCTAGACAAAACAGAGAAATGGCAAATCCAACCAGTTCAGGGTCTAATGAGTTGTGGATTCCTAACAGAATATCAGATGGAGTTAAGAAAGCCCAACAGCTGTCTCTTGGGCTTTTTTGTTCGTTGTGAAGAACCAAAGGTCATGGGCTCACTTTTCTTCTGTGGGTTGCCTTTGAAGCATGGGTATCATCAGTGCACTGCAGGGTGTCACGTAGAAGGTCCCATTTGATCTGAGTCTGTAGGTGGGTAGCTCTTTTTGGTTATCACCTTGGTGTTACAAGGCCAGTTGCAATCTGACTGGTCTTTTAAACAAATTAGATTCATCCCTCTACCTCTGCTAAAACTCAAATGTAGCCCTCAGCTGGGTGAAGCACAGACACTCCATCTTTATTTATATTAATGTAATTATAGATAGGCCAATACCGAAATGGCCAACTTGCACTGTAGGCAAAATAAACAAATGCTGCTTTGGTGATCAGTGCGTCATGGGTTTTGTGTTTTAATTATAGCCTGCATACTAACTCTAGACCATGCCTAGAAAATGTGTCAGCCTTAGTTGTCAGAGACAGTAAATGTTGCTCATTTTCCAATATATCGACATAAGAGAGTCTACAGAGAATGAAATTATTTTATACACCAGGTATGAAAGTATTTCATACACCAGGTATTAAATCTCAGTCCCACAAAAGTCACTGGTGAAATTGCTGCTGACCAGCAGAGACAGAACTTCAGTCTAGGAGTGTGTGTGGGTGTGCAGTAAACAAACCTAAGAAGCCTAAGGAAAGAAAAAGAAATATTATCACAAAATCTATCGTGTCTCTCATGAGTGCTGGGCAGCCACACGTGCCCTGCACGTGGTTCTCCAAAAGAGTCCCATGAATGGCTGCAGCATCACTTATAAAAAGATCCCAAGTTCATGGAGTCCTGTAAAGCTGCTATTAAATCCTGTGTTCTAGGCACAGCTGTGCTGAATTCCTGCCTCCACAGTCCTTGGTTTCAGCAGACACTTGGAAGATGTTCCTATTATCATGGCAATTCTGGAAACAAAACTTACATAAGAAAAGAGCAATGCAGGGCTCTGTCTTCCCCTCCTTTTCCAGGCAGGCGACCAGCCACGCTGCCAGCAGAACACCACCAAACCCCTGTGTTTATGCAGAAGAGCTGGTGTGAACATTTTCTTTGGTTTGCCTCCAGAGGGGATAACAGTCTTCTCGGGATTTGGGCCTGATTGTTCACTGTTTTCTCAAAAAGAGCTTCCCTCAGGGCTCTGGCAGAGTTTGGGTTGTAACTTCTAAGGCTTGGTATCTGGAGATCTGCCAAGCCCCTGCCTTTGGGTGATAGACACTCACATTTAATGGGAATCTACTGCCCACCCCGCAGCCCCTGCTCCTGGTCCCAGGCAGGAGGTACTACTTGTTTTTTTTTCTGGGGAAATTACTGCTACACAGGCACACGACTGTTGCATCTGAGAAGCCAAACAGCTGTAGGATGCATCAGGTCTGTTGGGCACATGGCAGATGGTTGGATGCCTCTCATGCAGAGAAGCCTCTACATCCTATTGCTCCCGTACGGAGTGGCTCCACACCTTGAGCTCAGTGAGTTCACCTGGGCCTGGTGTGCCTGGAGCTGGTGAAACCCTCCAAATCACTGCACAGCACCCTGTCATTGTCACCAGGCTTCCTATGTGTTTGGCGTGATGACTCAATTCAGCCAAGGTTTTTGGGCTGTTGCCTGGTGTTTCATTGGCTCACTTAAGCAGACATCTCCAGAAGGTCGGCTCAGGAAGCAAATGAGACAGAAAAAAGTGTGCTCACTTAGGCCACTTTTGTCAAAGGGCAGCTTCACTCCCTGCCCAATTCAGGTTGTTGCACAAAATGGGGAAATGTCCTGAAAGACTCTGGATACCTGTAGAGCTTATGGAAAAAAAAACCCAACCCAAACCAAACACAACACAAGAAATAGGTTCCTAAACTAATAAACATATATCAGTATGTAGAAGTATTAATAGGGAAAGCAGGCAGAAAGCAGGACTGATTTAACAGGTCTTGTACACTACACTGAAAATGTTGATAGGTCACAAAACCCTTCACTGGTTTTAACTGATGAACCAAACCTTGGTCTCCTTTCTGTCAGCTGGTATTTTGAGCAACGTGTGTTCCCAAGATGATGATGAGAAAAAATAAGAGTCAGTGATGAGATTTGGAGCTCTGGGCCTGCGAACAAGGTGTTAAACCCCAATGACATCTCAGCATGGACTGAAAGGTGGACCTGTGCAAGCTCCACGTGCCCAGATCAGATCTGACACCAGTGCAGGAGTCACTGCCTTATGGCATTGCACTGATGTCAGCAGACAGCAACGTTAAATAAATAAGGGCTCTCATTCACATGCATTGAGTAAATGTTGTTATTGCCTCCCAGCTGGTTGTTACGACTGTCTACTGGGCTGCCACCTCCTGAGAGCAGCGTCAATGGGAGGGAACCAGTGCCTGAGCCTCAGCCATTATAATTTAGACACTGCACCATCTAGTACCTTGGCATGAACCCTCCCTTCCTGGTGGCTTGAACTAAATATACAGTGAGGTTCAACCTGGCGTGGCTGAGGTATAGGTACATGCTCCTCACTATTACTTCTGTCCCAGAAGGGTAATTGCCTAATGCAAAGTCTTCTGCTCACGTAAGGGAACAAAATATGTGTAAAAGGCAAAGGGAAAAGTTCACAGTGTTTTACAGCCAGCCACAGTATGCACACTTCAGGCCGAGTGCTCCATGCTTTTGGTTGCTACCATTCTTTTTGGAGGCATCACTACAGGGTGGCATAGACTACTTTTGTTGTGGAACTCATATTTGGATTTTAAATGTTCTTTCCTTTTTCCCAGATCAAGCTTGGATTTGTTTTAATTATTAGAGTTTGACTATTGCAATATATTTTTTATTATTGCTGCTAATTTTATCTTACCTCTATTGGTTATTAGGTTCATCACCGCTTGGAAACTTCTGTGTTAGATCTGGTCCAGATAAATATCAAAATATTTGGATACTTCTCCAAAAGTTTTGAATATGCAGACTTATTTGGATTCCTGGAAAGGAATGGAAGTTAGCTTATGAAAGAGGAAGAATCAGACAAAGTGGGGTGAATTAAAGGACAGGCTCTAGTACCTCTCATCTCTGGGGGAATTTCCTTAAAACTGAGACACAGCATCCCAGGGAATCTGTTTCTGCAGAGCTTGGGTTAATTTAAAGTGTTTGCATTGTATCATTAGTTTTTACTATCATGCTTTTTGTAATGGTCAGGGTTATGTATCTTAAGCCATGTGAGATAATTAAACCAGAAACTGCAATTTTCTGAGTGATATAACAGATTCTTCCCGCGATAGCATTCCCACAGTATTTCAGCAGCTCAGATGCTGGCTATACTTCGGAAAAAAAAAAAAAAAACCCAAACAAATTCATTTTTGAACACAGATCCAGTTTAAGTCTTCACCCAGACATCTGTGAGAGGCCTCCTCTATAGAAACAGCTGGGGAAGAGGGAATTCCTTTCCTGGGAATCTTAGAATAAAATACCTGCAGATGGCAACTCTTTTCAGCACAGTCTCATTTAACATACCTGGGAAGAAAGCTAACCGAGAGTGCTCAAAATGCCGTAAACAACTGAAAAGAGTCTGGCCCCATCCTCTTGCCCCCCCCCCCCCCCCCCCCTTTGTGTTATACTTCGAGTCGCCCAGGACCCCCCCCCGGCCCCCCCTCCCCCGCTGCACACCCCCGCTTTAGCTATTGATCAGCATTGATCAGATCCCCTCTCAGGCTGCTCTTCTCCAGCTGAACAGCCCCAGGGCTCTCAGCCTTTCCCTGGCACAGAGATGCTCCAGGCCCCTCAGCATCTTCCGAGCCTCACCTGGACTCTCCCCAGTAGTTCCTTGTTACTCTTGAACTGCCATGTCACAGAGACAGAGTAACACTCTGGAGATCCCCGTTACAGTTGTCAAAGTAACACAAAGTTGTTTTGAGAAGATTTATGCCCAGTTCTGGCTGCTCACTATAGCTATTGAAGAACATCTGGACTTGAATCAACTTTTTGAAGAGACTCTTTTGGATGCATTCAGATTTCCGATCAGTTTTGCTTTCTGTAGAAGAAAAAGGCCCATAAAGCTGGTAATTTAAAATCAGTTCATACAAACCTACGTTTTCTGGTGAATATGTTTGCACCAAAAGTTTACCAAGGTCTAGCATAACCTAAGAGCAGCTATGCAATTTCCTTGTAAATTCTGGATTTATTTTAGCTATGTCTGCGTACGGATTCCAAGTTATTAACAGCACCTTCCACTAAAGTAGAAATATTTATTTCACAAAATGCTCAAGCAGAACTGACATTAAGTGAGCATTTCTATCTCCACCCCCTACCATTTGATTCTTAACGCTGGGAAGTGCCTCATACCAGGACATGTGGGCACAGAGACTATGAACAGTCACGTTGTGGTTTGCTTGCTGATACCCAGTTAATTCCACTGTCTCCTTCAAGTGAATTTACATCCTTCCGTCTCCATATGATGCCTTTCTATAGGATCATGTTATCAGTTTGATTCCATGAGAAAAGGCAATCCAATCCGATTAATTATCTGACGTCAAAGATATCTTGGTCCCAGGAACATCTCTACCTTCTAAAGTGGAGCTGAAATGTGGATTATTTATGTTTCAATATATCCAGGCACAGTATCAACCTGTTCAACCTCACAAGGGCAACTTCAAGGAATTTTCCTTCTAAGTACAAACAAGTGGAGAATTTTTTCCCACATGACAGACACTTTCTTTTTCTGCAGTAATTTTGTAGCCAATAACATCTGTGTACCTTATTTCAACTTTTCCAAGAACTGGACAAAATTGCTTCACCCACTAGAGAATGTGTAATTCCATGAGATTCATTTTTCAGTTTACATCAGTGGTAAATTTAGTTTAAAATACATTACATACAGCACAGCCAAATACAGCATCCTGAATTGAGAATCGATTGTAATTACCAGGCTACAATTTTCTCCCAGTCAATCCTACATCCATCCTAAAAAGTACTCCTGTACTTGTTTTTCTTGAGACTTAATTACTGTACACCCTAAATATGCCTTCTTCTACTTCTCATTTGGTTAATAAATAAAGTTTTAAAGGATCTCTTTTCTGGACTATTAAGGAGAAGATTTTCAATTTCTAAACCATAAATATTTGTGAAAAGACTTGATCTGAAATAACATTGTAGATTAAGCTGTAATGAATAGAATTCCCATTATTTCTGCTGCCAATGGTAAAGGGATGGAATTTAAATTCAGATACGTTGGTAATCGTCAATTCCTTCCTCCCCCTTGAAAATCAATGGAAATTAAATCCATAACTTATAATCCACATTTAGAATTGCGCTTAATAGCTGATGACATGATATGACCTATGGGGATAAAATAACAGAAGAACTCTCAACTTGAAGAAATTCAAGCCTAGATATCTGGGGAAAATAATCCAAAACTCAGTTATTCCTTAGAAGGGAAAATGAGGAAAGTAATGCTGAAAGAAGCCTGAGGGTGATAGTAGAGAGTGCATTAAATGTGGCTGAGCTAAAAAAAAAAAAAGAGAAAGGGAAATTTTTGGCTGTAGATTCAAAGCCATCACCTCCTGGAAAAGGGAAGAAAAGATTCAACTCCACATGTCTTTGGTGTGACCATACTAGGAATACTAAATTCACTCCTGGGTACCTTATTAGCATCTAAAAGGGCAGGTTCAGTGGAGAGCAACAATAGTGTCTATGGGGTTGTCTGGGCTGACTTTTAAGGGAAGATTAAAATAGTTTAGGGGTGGTTTGGGGCACCTTTTATTCCCGTAGAGTAGCACTTTAATTCTTATTCCATCCTTTTCCCCTACATTTTAACAGGCGTACTCGCAAAGCAAAATATTCTGGGCAAGCGTGTAAAAGTCTGGCCCTAAAGATATATGTATCGGCTAAGCAATGAACAGGGGAAGCTCTGATAGACATCTATATATGTCGCACCAGTGGGTGCAACTTGCAACAGGCTGGTATTTTTAAAGGCAAAAATATAAAAGAAAATGAAAACTTATTGACAGGTCTGTTAGGGTATTGATTACTCTCATAAATGAAGCGATGCGTCTCTTGATAGATTTAAAACTACACTTGCAAAGCACAAGCGACTGTACTCAGGAGAGCAATCCTGCACTGGGCAGAAGACAGACTAGATGACTTGGTGAGTCCCTCTTAATTCCACTTGCACTGACTTAGAAACTCGAATGAGAGACAGGGAGTTACAAGACAAGCTGGTAATAAATATGCACCACTGTCTAATCTGTTATTTGGCCAGAGCCCAGATAATTCCTGAAGTACGCCTCAGGGCCTCATAATGACTCCAGTGCTAAATATCTCAGTCCCACCTCTGCCTGGCTGGGGCAGTGAAACATTACACAGCATAAACAAGAAATCAGTCAGTAATTCTGAGCTACAGTCTCTAATGGTAGTGTTGGGGAGGCTCTTCAGATCTTCTAGAAATATTGTTTAGATCAGCGTTGTGCTGGGTTTTAAGTCTGCTAAACCGCTCCCCACCAGGACCGTTGCTTTCACAGATTTCCTCTCCTGTGCCCTCTTCAAGTAGTATCTTCCCCTTTGTCCTTACCCAAGACCAGAGCTTCCATCATGAGGTGGACTTTCTTGCGGCCTTTCAGCATTGAAAGTAGGTAGACCTGTAAGAAAGATGGGGACAATCATTTTAGCAGGGCCTGTTGTGACAGGACAAGGGGTGATGGGTTTAAACTAGAAAAGGGAGATTCAGATTAGAGAGAAGGAAGAATTTTTTTACACTAACGGTGGTGAGACCCTGGCCCAGATTACCAGCAGAGGTGGTAGAAGCCCCATCCCTGGAGTCATTCCAAGTGAATTTGGCCAGGTCTCTGAACAACCTGCTCTAATTGCAAATGTCCCTGCTCCCTGCAGGAGAGGTGGACTAGATGACCTTTAAACATCCCTTCCAAGCCAAACCACTCTATGGTTCTATGATTATCATTACTTTGGTCAGGGAAAGAAGTTCAGCTCCTTTGATGGACAGACCTGCCATCCTTTGGCACTGCAGCCATTCAGCAGTGACAGTAGGTACTGGCCAAGTGGAGCTCCTGTGCTGACCCCCCCACAGGCCAATTGCACCCCATCACAGGATGTCCTTCACTTCCCCCAGGCTGCCCTTTCCTCTAGGCTTTGTTAGCACCTTCTCGCATTTTGGCAGAATGGTTTATTTTCCTTTCATAGGTCATTAATTCCTATTGATTTCCAGAAATGGGTTCTCCACATGGTGCAGACTCAGTTATAAATTACTGATAGGGGATGGGAGTTGGTCTGGTTCCCCATGCAGTGTTTCAAGTCTCAAGTGGACATTTCTCCCATTTTGGTCCCCACAGCACACCAGTAGCAGTCCTGCTTTTCTCCCGAGCTGAGCATAGGTAATTTCCTAAGCCTGGGCTCCCGAGGAGGAGCCATTTCATATTTATTAATTCTCCTTCCTTTTGGCGTAAATTTACTCTCCTCTCTCCCCCTGCCCCGAAAAAAACACATCCATATTAAATTACTGCCTTCCAAAAATAGGCTAGGAAAAAACAGGCAATAGATCCTCTCGCTTGTTTTTTAACTGCTTTAAGGCAACATGATAGTGTCTCTCAGCTGTGAAATTACCTATGCTGGGAAACTTTGCACCCCTAAAGAAGAGGGTCCTCTGTGAAATGGAAACAGAGCCTTTTTTTTTTGTTTTTTTTTCCACAGACCTTTCTGTAGCAAATACCACGTCACTGCAGACTGGAAGGTGTCAGCCCTGGACAGAGCCAGGCCTAGCAGAAAGCATCTTTCAGAGCTTACTGCAAAGATCATCTTTATAGAGGGATCTGAACTGAGATCTACACCAGTTTGGATCAAGTTTGGGTCAGTCAGCCTGCAGTGATCTGACAAGAAGAGTTCCCATGCTGTTTCTTCTTCAGGGACATCTGCAAATAGTTGTTTTTCTTGTTACCAAACACATACTTAGCCAGAGAGGTGGCAACAACTTTCCTAGTATCTATCCTTAACTATTTCTGTCCCATTTTCTGTCCCTTTCATCATCTTCCCAATACAAAATACTCTGTTTATTTACAAATAGTCAAGAAGGGACAAGTTGATTTATAAACAGCAAGGGACAAAACTGGTTTCCTCAACAATGTCTATTTCTGTTATATTCATTTTACCACTCTCTCACATTCTTCTTACCCTCATTCCCTAAGGGTGAGCTTCTAGGTGAGCTTCCAGGCTGGTCCACTGGCCAGGGAGGGAGGTGCAGTTGCCATTTTGCAGGCAGCAGTAGCTCTCTTATCATCTTGGATATGAACCTCTCACAGAGACACTGCTGCCCAGTGCGATGGGTTGTTCTGGAAAAAGAGCAAGCTTTTCTCTGGAGCTGCCTGGGCATCTCATCACCCCTTCAGAGAGGTCCACTGGAGATTTTCATGACCACCCGGACGGAAAACAAAATTAGGCAGACTGGACCTTAGTTTAATATTGTCTTAAGCGCATTGGCATTGTCCTATGACAAACATTACATCATCCTTTTAACTAGTCATGTTTTGAATGTATGTATTTCACTAGGCAACAGACTGATAGAGGTTTTGACCTTTTAAAGTCACACAAAATATTTACCAGCTTTGCTATCTGAGTGTGGTACAAAGGTGCATGAGACTTCGCTTCCAGAGGTATCCTGTGTGTCTATTACACACACATACATAGGTACCTACAGAAAATTACACACAGAGGCCAGAAATAGACAGGGACTGTATGTACATAAAGTGATTATAAATACTTGTCTCTCACACCCATCCTCTGCGTGTGTGAATGCCAGAAACTAGACATGACATTCCAGACTGGAATGATGCAAGGAAGAAATACATTGCATTTATGGAAATCATTCATTTTCTCTGTCTGGGAACCTCTTGAATATAAATAATATTTTCATTTATAAATTTCAAAGCGCTGTCCTAAGAATGGGTAAGAATCATTATCTTCATTTGACAGCTGGAGAAACAAAGAGCAGACTGTTTTAAGTGGCAGTCTAAGGTCACATGGAGTAAATGAAGTCAAACCTCATCTCCCGAGCCTAACTTTCCCTTGAGAGAGCACACCAGAGAGCACACCACTCACAACTTTATCAGCTGAAACTCTTCGGCACATACATTAATGGTATTGGCAACCCTGAGCCTTCACAGATCATCCCTGAGGTTTCAAATGATCGGTGGATTTGCTTTAAATGCCTAAGATTAAAACCCCCAAATAAATACACTTGTGTTTCTTCTATTCTCCTCATGTTAGCCGAGCCTTAGAAGTATGCTAAGGTAATGGTTTCCAAGTATTTCTACCACAGGAAGATCCAGGTATCTTTAAAAAAGGGGGAGTGGAAGAGGGGCTGAGGCTAAACAAACAGCACTAAATTCTGTAAATAAAAACTGGAAAGTTGGAAAAAAACTGCAGAGACTGTACCTATTTCTGGCAGAGGCTGACGACTGCTCTCTTTATAAAACTATCTCCCCACCTGACCCCAAAAGCAGATCTTACTTTAAGAGCTACAGCAGTTCTCAGTGATATCTCCAGAGCCTGGGAAACATCCATCGTGGCCTCAGTTTGGGTCCTCCAGACATTTCTGAAGGCGCGACAGCTTGGGGCCCAGCTCAGGCTACACTGCAGCAGTCGTAGGTCTTTCTGAGCTGTTTGAACCCAGCAGCTGATGTGGCAGGAGCTGGACACACACCCCAGCTTTCTTTTGCAATCAGAACTGTTCTCCCTCTGGTTTATGCCAATTCCTCCCATTCAGGTTGGTAGTGTGAGCTCAAAGCTGCAATGGCCGTATAAGCAGAGTGCAGGTCCAGCCTGAGCTTGCTCCTCCTGCACCAATTTGCTGGTGGGTTAACTCCGTGCTGTGAAGCTTTACATCAGATACTGTTTATCTGCATCCTTCATGCTTCATGCCAGCTGAAATTCACCACTCAGAAGCGGTGGTGCTCAGTTTAGAGCTTTTATTTTTACCCTCTTAAGACCTGTCTTTTTCAAATGTCTCCAAATTAGACAATCACTAGGGGCACTGATAGTTGTTTTCCTTTTAAGTCAGAGGCACTATTTGCTTTTTCAGTTCCTCAGTTGTTTTATCTCTTATTATGTTGAATCATTTTGAAAGCTATATCTCCCATTTAAAAGTCGTATCCCATTATCTAGGAGGGAATTTGAAAAGGTCGGTGTTAGAAGAAAACACAAGCTAAAACAACCCCAGCACTCGAGCCTTCAACACTAACTAACCCGTGTGATATTGAAGGTTAATTAGACTTTAAAAAAATGCACAGGCAATACATGTGGTGTGCTACTGATAAAATGACATTGCTTATAATAAATTAAATTATAGTAGAATCTCTCTGAGGCATTCATCATGGGCAAACCACTGAAAACAAAATCATGTTTAGTCAGGCTGGGATCTCTTTAAGTTAATAAACAAAAGAATACAGAGTATTCTGGTGTGTGGCCCTCCACGATTACAGCTCAGCTTTACTCAGTCTTAATGCATTTGCATATACGTTGCAAAAGTAACAGCTATAGGTATACAACAGCACTGGAAGTACCTGGGTGGTCTCTAAAGAGTGTGATTTAGCAGAGTGTTATTTAATAACCTGTTGTTACGGGGAGCACAAGATATCTCAATGATTCTCCTTGCTTTGCCATGTCTGTTAGCATTTAGGTACTGGAACGGACATAGCACATACTGGGGAGAGGCACACATCAACATTCAAAAATCCAAAATAAAGCTAAACGTGTTATGCAGCTTTCATTGCGCTCTCAAAGTCATAAAATTGCCCGCTGGTGCACACTTGCCACAGTCTGAAAAATAAAGTATATGTTATTACCAAATCTCATTTTTAGCAGCAGATATCAAGTGTGCACTCCATGGGCATGTTATATGCTGTGGTAATAACTACATCAATCTGATCTGAGAACACAGCTCTTGTTTTTCGGGTAACTTGTTGACAGACTCTGGTCAATGCAGTTGCTCAGATTTCTTCATGCTGTAACACTTGAAAATGTTACAAACGCTTTTACGGCACTAAGCCAGAAGACACAGCACAGCACAGAATCCATATTGCTAACACATGAATGGCCTTTAATGTCTGCAGAGCCTTCAAGCAGCTCCATTATATTCCTCACAAAGAAAGACATGAAATGCATTTGACACTCTCACAGTTTCATTAGCTGAAGCTTCACTGGCGTTAGCCATGTGTGATACAGCAGGCAACCCTCACCTTTAGAGGAAAATGCAGATCTCACAGCTTTGACTTGGCTGCTTCTGAGAATTTAGAAACACAGACAAATAAAAAAACAATCCTTGAAACAAGTGGAAGGAGAAGAATTAAAAAAAAATAGTTATTTCTACAAGTTTGGTTTGATAACACTTAGGTATGTCAAGGAGACATATTCTTCTTGAGAACATGCTGGGAAGGGCAAAAGTCATAGATACTCCCTGACAGGTAATCACAACGTGAACACAGTTCTGCAAAATGCTTAATCAGAGGGAGCAGGCAACGTGAAGTGATCACAATTTTAATTCAGGCTCTTGAAGACAAGGCGTTAAAATGTCTCAAATCAGATAATGTTGGCTCCCGTTTCAGTTGATTGTTCAAATTATCCCATCTGTCTGGGGTTGTGGCCCTGCCTGAGTCCTTATGAATAGCATGGGATGTGTGAAAGCATCACACAGCCAGGTCTGTCCCTACCATGACTAAAACACATGCACAGATATCTGCCTGGGCTGCTATGCAAAACAAAGATGCATTTTCTTCCTTTTCATTACTTCGAAATACACCCCTTCTTTAGCCCAAACCTTTAAAAGGGTGTCCCTCTCACAACAAAACTGAAGAAAACACTGGAAGTTGGAGCACATCTTTGAAGGGTTTCCAGGCAGCCCGGATCAGCCAGGAGCAGAGGAGGGTCTGGTAAGCTGTCTTCTGTCTTCTCAACTGTTCTTATCTCTAGTTCTGTTTCTAAGGTCAGTAAAAACATACAGAAGTGATTATGCAGGAACTAGCTCTGAGGGATTATGTGATTTGTCAAAGCAGTAACAGTGAATTCAATATGCGCAAATCTTCTTCTCCCTGTGCGGTCGAGCTGTGCTCTGGAATACCAGTGGGATGTTGATAGGAGACATTTCCTAGGCAGTGTACATTTGGGGAGAGTTTGTGGTTGATCCAGTAAGAAACCCAATTTTTTTTTTAAGAACTTGCAAGATAAAGGGGGCAGTCCCACGGGATTAATATTCTAATATTTTATTAGAAAACAAAATCAGCGGAGTTACTTTGCATTTTTATCAGTGACCTTGGAGAAAATATAAAATCCTTGCTGATGAAGTTGGCAGATGACACAAAAACCAGGGGTGAAGAAAGAAGAGAGGTTACTGATGCAGGGTGAGCTATTAGTAAACCAACAGCATGTTTTCTAAAGAAGGTGTGACTGCAGGAGGTCATTATAGAATCAGAGACTTTGTCCTGGAAAGCAATGACAGCCTGGTCCTAGAATCCTACAGTCCTAGAATCATGGAATCACAGAATCACATAATCATCATAGAATCATCATAGAATCAGACTACTTTGGTTTGGAAGGGACCTTTCAAGGCCATCTATTCCAACCCCTTTGCAGTGAGCAGGGACATCTGCAACTAGCTGAGGTTGCTGAGAGCCCTGTCCAACCTCACCTGGTATGGTTCCAGGTATGTACCATTCCTTGAAGAGATGAGGTGGCCAAAAGACCAAGATTAAGACAGGGGTGGGAGAAGCTTGGGCTGCGTTTTGTATTTTGGCCCTGGTTCATCCAGTGCAGCCCTAAGCCCATCTGTGAATACTAACAGTCTGGCAGACTCATTTTGTGAAATCAACCTGCCTATTGGGTGTGACTCCACTTCTGAGGAACTGCCATGGAACAGAAATCTTGGGCCTATACAACTCTTTGGTGGGGATCTACCTTGCATCTGTGTGAGTGAGCCATATGGATGTGCCGCATTCAGCCTCACAGAACAAAAGGTTGACACTTTCTATCGCAGAGAAAATGAAGGACTGTATTTCATCAGTCTGTAAGAACAGAGCTTCATACCGGGCTGTGCAGTACAGAAGACGGAGGTGTAACACCACACAGAAGCTGCAAGTTGAAACTGGACAAGTTCAGACTAGACTTTAGAATTGCTGATGTTTGACTACAAGGAGAACCTCCCAAAGGTTTTGCCGGGTTCCCTGGCCCTGGCAATTTAAAAATTGTGATTATGTTCCTTCTAGAAGAGGATCAGGTGACTTAAGCACAGCAGTATCTCTGGCCTCCTGGTCCATAAATCCATCAAGCCCACTCTGAGCTTTTCTTTTTCTTCCCTCATTCCAGAAAATCTGGTTAACTGGGGCACCCCCACAGAAGCATCAGAGATGCTTTTGTTGACTTTCCTTCCAAACAGAATGTTTCAGTGGATAGTCATAGGGTATGCTAGGTGAGATACCAAAGGAATTCAGGAATATAGGATACTGTATTTCTGGGCATGATAAGGACTTAAGGCAGGTCTGAATGGAGAAATCAAGCCAGCTCTCTTCCATCATACAGACCAGGAATAAAACTGGCACTTTCCTGTTAAACAAAGATTTGTCTCTTGCAAATCTTGTCTAGAGGAGAGACAGAGCACAAAGAGGCCCCTCTAGAATGTGAAGTGTCAGTTGCAGATGGAGATCCGATGGAGACACACCTAACAAAATCAGCTGGGGATAGCAGTGTATGTAGGAATTTAGTTGTCAGTATAAGAAGCTATAAATAGGCTTTTGGAAAGCCTGGAAGCTCACACAGTTATTGGTTGTTATTTTAAAATGTTAATGTGGATTTCAAGCTCATGAAAGGCATGAGATTGCTGGTGAAGACCTGTCTAGCCACACATAGGATCAGCAAGAAATTCAGGTTCTTCCATCCCACTCAGCCTTGCCATGGAAGAAAGACCAGCTTCTGGTATGTTTCAGTCTTTATGAACAATTTAGGCCCTGGGGCCCTCTGATGACCTACACCAGCTCTGATGCCTGCTTTGTGATACAGATATATGTTACCTGGAAACCAGGCTGGTGTCAGCCACTTATTTCTTTTTCCTTCTTTTCCTCTTTATTGTTTAGGGGGAAAAAATGCACAAAACCAATGCTGTAGCACCACAAGACAAGGAACAGAGATCGTCTAATGCTCAGAGGGACATTTACAGCATCTCCTACCATGCCTCTAGTTACTGCATATCACTAGAACAGCTCAAAATGGATACTCTGGCAAAACGTGGCTCTTCAACAGTGCCCTTATGCGTCAGATGGTGAGACCATCCCTTTAGGGATGACGATTTCTGAAGAATTTGACTTAGGTCTTCTTAAATCCTAGCAGGTTCAGCCGCTGTTTGGTGCCCTCTCCCTGCAGCACGCACCTAGAACCTAAATGGTTACTACCTGGATATTTGCAGATTCCACTTCTTATAGGGAAATTTGTTCACATTAATTCCAGATAGGAGGAAAAATCAAGTTATTGGGGGAAATGTTTTTTATTTTGTCTTTTACTTTAGCTTTTATCATTAGAAACCAACACAAGTTGTTTTCTGGGCTGGATGAGTCAGATGGAGCTGATAGCCATTAGCACTGCATTAAATCACTGCATTAGAAAAATAAAATACTTCTTGTAAACATCTGATTAAAAAAAAAACCAACCCAAATGCTAATCGCTTCGAAGCTGACAGAAATTATTAGCAATAAGCTCTTTTGCATAGAAATAGACTTATTACCATGTATTTGCAGCAGCTGGCATGAGCCTGGCATGGTGCCAGCGAACCAAGTCCTGCAAACACCATCTTTCCACCTGATCTTAGGAAAAAACACCAGCAAGACAGAGTTGTATTCACTTCTCAATCCTTGCATAATATACTTCCACTGGCTCCTGCAGGAGTTCTGTGCATGTGTGTAAAGAGTACAGGCTGAAAAGGAAAAAGAAAGACGGGGAGGGTAGAAGGGCAGGGGTACATATTTTCCTACATCACTGAAAGCCAGCAGAGGCCACCCGGGAAGGAAAGAATAAATTAATCACAAATCACCGCCACATGAAGATCTTAGGTCAAATCAGATTTGTTAGGGGGTGTGGTCATTTGTTTGTTTTTCTTTGATTTTTCTTTTTTATATATATATCAGCAGAAAATTACCCTCTGAAGGATGCATGGCATAGTTGTCAGCTCCTGGGTCTGCCCACACTCGGATCTCAAAGCACATTTGTGGTTTGCTGAGATCTAGTGTTGTTTCCTTGCTTTTTTTGGCCAAGGACTTTTCCATGTGATTACACTCTAAAAGTGTGCCATAGATTACACGGTCCGTAACCAGGTTACAAAGAGACAACACAGGTCTGTGTTTAGCAAACCATCTTTGATCCCAGTAGGAATAGCTTCAAACATTCAAACTTTTTTTCGCATTAACTTGGTTAAAAGTAGGGACAGATCCTGCAAGTGTCAGGAATGTTTACTTTGCTGGGAGACAAAAATGCTCATAATTGAAATTAAAACTGAAGCAAAAGAACCCAAAACATTTTGCAGGATTTGGCTTCAGGTAAGGAAAGCACAATGTTAAGAACTTGGTGTTGTAATGTGAATGCAGTGATTTTTGCATTCATTCTAAAAGGCCAAAGTATGTAATTTTTTGTCAACTCTAGTTTAATGGAGGTGAAAAATACTGACTATAAAGGAGGTGAATGAGACGGCCTGTGAGGCTTTATGGGTAACACAAAACTTGCTACTGAAACAATGCTCCCTTACCGTTGAAAACATCGACCTTTGCTGAAGAAATTCAGAAGTCTTGAACAGGGTGCTTTGTCCAATTTCAAGTCAATCAAACGAAGTGAAATACAAAGGGAAAGGTCATACTGACTTAGTATAACAACCTTAAAGAATCTTGTCCCTCTGTTCTGCATTTCCAGCAGAAAGATGAACACAGTGCCTCATTCCCTTCCTCTCTGTGCTGCTTTCAAACATGCAGGTAGAGGAATAAGCTTTTGCTCGGCTCGATCCCCAAACAGCATGGTGTCTCTGTTTAAACAGAGCCTGAAAACCAGCATTTTTATTTTTAGAAACAGCATTTACTAAAAGGAGCTGTTGTTGACAAGAAAAGCCACTCCTATTTGAATATGAAACATGCAAGTGCGAGGGGAAAGGTAAGCAATTCGGGAGTCACAATCAATAAGGAAGAGACCGTGAAGGATTTCTGGAAAGGGAGTATTATTCTGCCCCCCAAAAGCATTTGTTCTGAGCAAAACCAGAGTATTTTGGGACATGGCTATTGCTTATAGGTATAGCAGTCATGGACCAGCACCTGTCTACACAAGGTTCTGTACAAATTCAGGACAGAAATACAAATCTATGACAAGAGCTCACACATGGGTGCAGACAGACAGCTGGGGAAAAACAAGGAAATGGGGTGACATTATCATATTGGAGTGAAAGGCACAATGATAAAATCTCATAGTATTTTTTATAAACCTGCTGCTCTCAGTCCCAACCCTGACATCCCCCAAGCCTAAATGAAATAAATCAGCCTGTTAACATCAACTGAGCAGCACTGGCAGCCAAGGACAGAAGTCCAGTGAAAGACAAATGGTTAAAGTTTACCAAGTAGTTACAAACCACCAAAAACAGGTCTTAAAATGGGAAGTGTCAGGCAAGCCCTTAATAACAGGTAATACTACCAGCACCACCTATAATTACGACGCTCGTCTCCCCACCCTCTACATGTCATTTGTTTCCATCCATCGCAGGCTTTTCAGAACACCAACAGCGCCTCGGCAATGCCCACACGCTGCCTTGCTAAAACACGGTGACCATTCTTACCTGAGCTTCTGAGGAGCTGCTGCAATATTCCTACTAAATAATAACCACACAAATAATAGCAATAATAATGAAATGGGAGGTTTGGCTCTGCCCACATCTCACTACACCGATGCCCTCCTATCCCCCGTATGGTTTGAGGCCACCTCAAAAGATGGCATGCGGATGTACTGAAAGGAAAACATTTACTGTGCGTCACATAGCCCCCATTAGACAATTTTTATGATCACATTAGTCTGTGCTTTATCTTAAAGCAGAGGCTTCACTAGCTTTTCCACCCGTAAGAAGAAAAAGTACTTGCCACACTCATTTTGTCTATTGGTTAGGATTTCTCTCTGATGTACAGCTGTTTCGTTTTTGTTCTCAGTTCCAAGAAGACGTCTTATTGTCACCTTACCTATAACAATTTCCTTGCACTCCTGAAATGAGACAATAGTCAAGGATATTACTGTGAGCCTGAGATTGCTACACACTTAGAAATATTTTAGATGTGTAGAGATGGTGGAATATTTTTGTTTAGACATTATTTTACACGTTTACTACCATTTGGGTTTGGTTTGACTTTGTTTTAAGCATTTACTACAATTTGGGTTAGAGGATTTTTTAAAATTATATCTCAGTTCTCACTAACCAGCCTCATATTCTTGTTTTCAAACTGTTTGCTCTACACTGTTTAGGGGTCTCAGTGACTGCCCAAATCACACAGAAACTTTTATACTTGATGATTTGATATGGGGTGATTGTTAAACTGCTGATTCAGAATAAAAACCAGCAGATATCCGGGATGAATTTTCAAATAAATCAATGTTTGTGAAACAAATTAGGGAAGATTTGGAGAGATTTAGCGCCTCAGTGAACAAGCTCCTGTGTACGTGTAATAATACAACCCGCAAATCACAGTAAACCCAGCACAGTGCTTTGATTTGTGAAAATATGCAAGAATATCCTTTTAACTATCTGATCAGCTCTATATCTAGCCTTAAAACTATCAAAAGGTCAGAATCCAAAAGGGTTAAGTATTGACTGACAAGAGGATGAAAGGAAAAGCAACAGAATGTAGGTGTGTAAAGGTCTTGAGAGACATTCCTGAAAGTCCGTTATCAGTTTTTACACATCTCGCTCAGGACTTTCAAATTTCATGAATTTCAAATAATGAACAGATTTGGATCATCTGTACTTTTCAAAAACATGAAACTCACATTTAACTGTGTCCATGCCAAAAGCTTTTCTTCTTTTTTCTTGCTCAAGCCTTCATTAATTTGAAAATTCATACCAAAAAGTCATTATTTTTGCTCTTTGCCACCCATTCTCACCTGTTTAGAAATGCACTCCCTCTCCCATTTTTCACCCTGTGATTCGTACAGTCACTCACTGAATAATGCAGCCTAAGAGTTTACAAAACAACACAGAGGGCTGACACTTGCTCATTACCCAGGTGTGACAATATGTTTGAAACAAATGGGTTTGAGAGCAAATAAACCCCCAGCTTCTAGCTATTTCCAGTACCCCCAAAAGAATGCTTTTCGTCCTAAATGCAGCGGGTTAGCAAGTTACGTGGTCAAGGCACGTGCCCCTGCCCCTCAGTCCAGCTACAGCAGAGACATTGAGGGGACTATTGCCCTGTTGCAGTACCCTTTCTGGTGGCAGTGGCAGGATGGGAGACTTGCAGGGTGAGGGGGTCGACTAGAAAAGGCCCTTGGCAGTCTGTGCTCCACTCTCCTTTTTTTAGGGGCAGGAAGTTTTGGGAAGAGAGTTTGCTGGCAACCTGATCCTCCCTCCGGTTGTGGAGATCTTCAAAGCAAACCCTTCTGACAGCTGACGTCCCCCCTGCTCCTGTTGGGTTTTTATTCCTGTTCCCACTGCTGATCCCTCCCTCGGCAGGCCTCCCAGTCAGTTCCTTCTTCCTTCCGCAGCACAAGCTCAGCCATATTCCAGTCCCTTTCAGACCATGCACCAACCATATCAGGAGGCTTCACCATGTTGCGTGTGTGGGAGAACGGCCTCGCTGTGCAGTGGAGTTCGCTGGCTTCAAAAAAATAATAATTTGAGAAGTTGTGTGGCTTCTAAATGGGAGCAGGAACCTGATGGTTGAGAAAGGCAAGCACGGCAACACTGTGAGGTAAAAGAAGCCAGTGAGAAGGAAATAGCTGCCAACCCAGCCCTCTCAACTAGGGCTTCCTCAGAAACCACAGCAGCTTTGTCTCTGCCCTTGTACAATTTTACAAGCAGCACAGGGATAAATAAATCTGTTGGCAAAACCCTTTCCCCACTCCTGCTCCTAGAGGCTTGGGTGCCCAGAGTTAAATCCTTCGCCCAAGGACACTCTGCAAGCCATCCCCCTGTGCTGAAGGTAGCTGGTGAGAGGAGATCGAGCCTGACTTGTCCAAAAGAAGAGCTCAGAAATCATAAACCCATGTCTCAGCCCAGAAACCTCCAGGCACACAACACCCATGCCCTGAGATGTGGCACAGCCCTCTCTAGACTGGCTGGGGATGGGCTGCGGGGACCCTTTGGGTACCAATGTGTCCATGTCCTGCCTCCCCTCCAGCCCCGTGGACATCACCTGACAAATGATACCCAGCAACGCTGCTGTAAATGGCAAATATCTCTTGGAATGGTTTCAGTCAAACCACACTTCCCTGGCAGCACACGCACAAGGAGAAAGGTGGGTGGAAGGAAAAAGGCAGAGCCAGCGCAGCAGCAAATATTGACACAAAACAATAATGAAACATTATTGTAAAACCCACACAAATGAACGAGTGAGTCTGCAGATGAGCACAGCCCAGGAAAGTGCCTCAGACTCATGCATTCATGTTTCCAGTGCTAAAGAACATACATGCAGAAGCAGGGCCTCTGTAAGCACAGGTTGTAGAAACTGAGATGAGGCAAATAAAAAACAAAAAAGGAATTTATAATTATGCAGAATGGTAAATGTTACCAGATATAATATACAGAATCACTCATTTTGGGGGTTTTCTTGTTGGGTGGTTTTGGTTTTGTCTTTTTTTTTACTGTGGGTAGTCCCACTGGCCTTCCTTAACTCTCAACAAACGCTTTCCAGACTGAGTGCTCAGCACTTGACAGGATTAGGTTTATGTTCAACATTCACAGAAAAGCTTAATCTTGAGTCACATTAACCCACGAAAACCCCAAAAAAACAGTCTCTGCTTTGTTACAGCCACACACAGAGCAATAAAAAGTCACCAGTCACTCTACCTGCATTGCACAGGTTGTCTTACACGTTCCTAACAGATCTTCTCCAGAGCTGGCTATCACATCTCCACTTCCTTTTTGCTCTTTGGTGAGGGAAGAGTGGTTTATAATGGAAAAATAACCATCTTGTTGTATCTACTTTCCACCCCCCTTTAAATGAATCAGGTGGTATAATATCTCCAAAAGTATTTGGGTATTTTTTTTTTTAATGCGGGAACCCTTGATTCCCACCATGAATTGCTTTGTTGTGTAAAGTCACCGTTCTCCAACACATGTATTTCTCCTGCTTGGCTTAGCTCAGCCATGGTTTCTCTCTCCATTTTGCCACTGAATGCCAAGCGAGGTGTTTTGCTCAGCACACAGCACGTTTCCAAACCCCACTGCTAGCAGGGGAAAGGGACGGTGTGGAGTCCTCCACAAGCTGCCTAAATAGCCTGACTGAAATTGTCTGCCAGCAAAATATGGACATCCCTAGAGAACACGCCTCTTACAAGCACGATGCTGAGGTTCTGAGGGACAGAAGATAAAGCACCGCTCGTTTGTAGCATCAGCTTTACTTCAGGAGAAAGGAGACACTGGGCTGTGGAAACACCTGCACAGAAGTTTGCAAAAGCGAGTTTTCACCCTGTGCTCCATATGCAGAAACACTCCACTATTTACTCACTTGGATGATGACTGGGAGACACATTACCACCAACTATTATGGAGATGAATGCCTCAGTTTTAGGAATTCATGTTCCAGTTGTTACTCTGAGAAAATGGCTATGGACACAGATAGAAGACTGAGCCCAACTAATAACTGAAAAAAATCTTTGGAGTAGATGCAAAGAAGCCGCAGAAAATAAAAGTTTGATACAAAAGCAGCATTTAAACCAAACTCATTTTCACTAGTACAGAATATGCATCTTTGTTTAACTGATGTTATGTTTTCTTCCTCAGGTAAAAGGGATGCGAGACATGCAAATTCTACCTTAGGGATGAGTTGTGCAACCTCACACTCGCTCATGAGTAATCCAATTTACTTCCCCTGGCGGGCTCATGTGAGTAAGCACTCATCATCACCATCATCATCCCCACCACCCCTGAGGAGGGTTGCACAATTGGTGGGGCTTCAGTGCACCTCTCTGTCTGCACCATGCTCCAGACGGCCCTGTGCCCACCCTGCTCCAGCATGAGAGTTTTCATCGAGTTTCTCCGATTGCCACAAGCTACACCAAAACAAGGAAATGTGTCCTGTGTGAGGAATTAATTTGATCAGTTCTCTTAGAATACACATGACAGTTGGGGTTTTCTTTAAGATCACAGAAAGAACATTTCAAGGTTACTCCATGAGACTAATCAATCTTTTAAACACTCAAGTTCTCTAATTACATTTGCAAAGAAAAAAAAAACACAAAAGCCACATATGCTGTGGCAATGAAAAAGCCAGTAAGGTCAGCACAACTGAGCCCTTAATTTTGCCTTTCCACCAGGTTTCAGACAATTAGGTCTGTGACCAGTTAAAAATAAAAAGGCGGGGGGGGGGGGGCACGACACATGTTTGTTTTTACATTCTGGTGCCCAAAGGAAAAGAGAACACTTGGTTTCATTTCACTTCCTATCTTTGCAGTCGGAAAAATGCCGCAACGTGCTCCTGGTGCGTGCCTGTAAGGGAAGTAGTAACTGGCTCCAAAAAACCACATTTACCAGAAAAACAAACAAACAAAAAAACCAAACCAAACAAAACAACAACAACCAGTAAAAATCCCTGCTTAGTTCACTGCACGTTATACAAGCCAAATGGCAAAGAGATTTTTTTTTTTTTCTCTGCAATGAAGTAAATGGAAGAACCAATATATACAAATATGCATCTGCTCCTAATGAGATGTTTACAGCCCCTGCCTTGCCAATCGCACGTATGTAACACCTTACCTATAGCGCTCTGATTAAGAGACAATAGGTGCAAATTAATGTATAAACAGACATTATCTCTTCAAGCCTGGACGGGACTTTGAAATGTCTTTAAATATTTTTTAAAATGCCACAGCTTTCTACTAAGGTTTTAAAATCCTTTCTTCCGCTCTTTGCTGATGGTGAAAACGTTCAGGGGACAGAACAAGATATTTATAATAACAGGACATTTCACTCTGCACTTTGTTTTAGCATGTGGGGGGAATAATAATTGTATTCAGACTTGGGTTATGCAGTTCAGAGCACAAGCACCTGCAGCAAATTAATTTGTTGTAGCACATTTATTATCACATAGCTTCTATTTAGGCTGCAGCTGTTGCTATTATGTTAATAATGTTTTTTATCACCACTGTATACAACAGGTTATGGTAATACAGAAATTTTGGGTGTTGGTTTGGGTTGCTTTTTGGTTGAGGGTTTTTTTTGTTTGTTTGTTTATTTGTTTGTTTGTTTAATTTTATTTCTCTGAAAGAAAAAGATGGGGGGAATACAACATATAAGCATTGCTTGGGCATTTAGCCTTCTGTTTATTAGCTGATTTGAAAGAGAATGGGCAAGAGAAATTAGAAAAGAGTAACAATAGACAAAGATGGCGCGTGCAGAATTTGTGAAAGCAAAAAAAGAAGAAGTAGAGGTAGAAAAAAAGAAAGAAAGGAAGAAAGAAAGAAAAAGAAAGAAAGACCGAACACCGCAGTGCTGGGGTGGTGAGTGTTCGGGTGGGGGCGGGGAAAATGCTGCAGTTTTCGTGAAATAATAAGGTGGAAAAAAAGGCATACAAAGAGTAGGTTTTTCATTGTCTGTAAAATATAAACACAGATGAATTCTGTCTTTGGTTTGTTCATGCTTTTCACTCTGCACAGCAGGGATGTTCTTAAGAAGTTGCCCTCTGCGAAATTTCACTAAATGGAAACCGTGGACCCTGCATGATGCGATTATAATCACACCAGCCATTCTTTTTACATAATTTTTTGTTTAAAATCCAGTAATGCTTCTTGTTTTTAAAACATATATCTATATCTCTAGACGCATCTAAAGCGGGGCTGGTTTACGTCCCCCCAGCAAAGCACAGGCTGGAGCTAGAGCTGGCTGTATCCCATCCACAAATCTCCATGGACTCAAAAACAATATGAAAATTTTTAGCTGACAAGAACATGTCTGCTGCCTGCAGTCACTGCAATAGCTCACCATGTTGCCTACTAACCAAAAGATCAAAAATTATCGATTTCATGGCGCTGCGTGCTTGGGATAGAAAAGCTACTTTAAAATTTGCATTATTTAAGAAATGAATTAAGAGAAAAGACTTATGTTTTAGGGCACTTTGGAACGTAAAAATGGCTTTATGTTTTAATCTTATCAATGATTTACTATAATTCTATTATTTTTAGCAGCTGGGGTCTGGAAATGATTTTTTTTTGCCGATGAATTTAGGATTTTGCCGCAGTATACATCTGCAGTCCCAGAATCCTCCGGTAAGATAATCCCTCCTGCGATGGGGAAACGCCTTTAACCTTTTCGTGAATGAAAAATATGCAACCATTTTGAAATAAAAAGGGGGAAAGAATGATGATTTCTAAGAGCTGGAATGAAATTTACTGTGAATTGAAAGAACAAGGAAAGGCAAACATACTGTAACCGCGTTGTGGCGTTGGAGTTTCTAGGCTGTTGTCTCCATCGCTCCCACCCTTTCTTCCATGGTGTCCGTAAATATGCCTGGAGTATGGTGTTACCCGTAGCTCACGCAGGTGAGAAATCGAGAACCGAGACGTTAAGAAATGCAGTGTTTCTTTGCCAGAACTGCAGAAATGCCACAACCACCACCTCCATGCTGCAAGGAAAATTTTGATTACTGGTCACTGAAATTCATTTGACCAGTGGGTTCTTAAGATGACCAGAGTGCATTAGAGGAGCCGAGCCTCTAGATAGCCAGAGGTGTTTACAGCTGCTCAGGGCTTTCAGCTAGGAAGGGAAGAGGGAAAATTTTCATGGCATAAGGAAAAGCCAAAGCCCTAGCCCGTGCGTAGCCTGTTTGGAGATTTGTTCAAATGAGACTCCTACCCTGATGCTCTCGCATTTTCCGTAATTAAGAAAAAGTGGTCTGAACAGAAAAATCAGGTCTTAATAATTTACTATCTTATGCTTTAAGATTATGTATTAGAATCAATTACTAGGCATAAGGAAATTTGGCCTAAAGCTATTGAAGGAAAAAGGCGACATTTGTATTTCAACCCCATTTTCAAAGATAGCTTTCTATACCAGTCCAGCTATATATTTAGAGTATTGACAATTAAAGGGTTACAACTCTGAGAAATCAGGGTTTTCATGTGGACAGAGTTTGGTTAGGGAAGAAGGAGGCAGGTGTCACACCTCTGCGACTCTCATTCTTTTTGCCTGCGCTTCTGGTTCTGTGCCTGAACACAACCACTGCGATTGTTTTAAATGAGGAACAGGAGACCCATAATCACCGAGACAGGCACACAGAGAAAATTTACAGGAAAACTTCTGTGCTTTGGTGACAATGTTTTTAAAAGGATCAATACCGTAGATTTCTGTTTACACAGAATGCAATAAATTTTGAATATAAAGCCATTTTGGTATTTATTTAGTTAGTAGTAATTAACCTATATGAACTGGGAGATACAATGCTTCATGTTTGTTCTGTTCCCCTGCTTAATATGCCAGTAATCAGATATTCTGCTGTGTGATGCCTCAGCTGCTACATCAGCTGGAGACTTTTTTCAGTTCCTGAAGCATACCTGATAAATAAAGTTAAACTGTTGTAGGCATTCCGTGTACTGAATTCATGAGGGAAGAGTTAAGGCACATTGCACGTACCCAAAACAGGAACACTGAGGGAAAGGATGACTTTAAGAAAAACAAATTGGTGGTAAGTTACAATTCTATTTCCGATGCTTGAAGCAACATTTATAGATTACTCCAATTTATGTCATTCCAGCCAGTTAACAAGATGTTTTGATCAGTATCTTCAATACTAATTTATTAATAATTTGTAGGCTCTTTCTTTCCTTCAAAATGACCCAGAGTTACACACTCACATAATTTTTTTTTTCATAATTATTGAGAAAAGTGAAATCTCACCAGTATTTCGAGTTTGGCTAATTCTTTTTGTCCATAAAGAACAATTTTTTTTTTTTCTAAAACTGAGCCCAAATGGCACAGCTAATTGTCTTAACACGGCAAAGATTCTGCTGTGCATTAATAAACTATAGGTCTCAAGTACAAGGCAGAACTTACACCGATTAGTCCAGTACCTAAGAGTGGTTAAATATTGCAAGCATCAATCCTTTTTTCCCCTTCACATCTGCATGAAAGTGAAAATACGTGACTTTTTTTAACACATTAAAACTTTGCTTTGCTGGAAGATGATTCCTTTTATGTTTTTCTTTTTTTTTTTTTTAGAGAATTGGAATGATTTTTTTTTTCAGACAAGTAAATACATATTGAGTCAGTGTCTGAAAAAAATATCTGTAGTTTATTTTTGAATATGTTCCTAGAGAACGCACAGTTAGAAGCCAATTATGTGTATGTTTTTAAGATCCATATGGGAAATCAAAGATTCAGGCCCAGAGCCTTAGATGTTTCCATAATGGGTAATTTTGCTTTGTCCTTACATCAGTTCCACAGCTACTCATTCGTTATTCCGTTCCTTACGAACACAGCTAAACGCCAGGATTTCAGAAGGAAAGGTGACCAACTAAGTTTACCTTTAGCTATTTGCTATTTTTAATTAATGAGCTTCCTGCTTTCTACCCAGTGAAAAGTTGACTCTCCAAAAGCAGTGCTAAGGATCTAAAAAAAAAAAAAAAGGAGGCTAACAAAAAAAAAACCAAATTAAATCATTATCTTTTAAAATTTAACCATGAAGCTCTCCTTTGCACTGAGGATTTCTAACTGCCCCGATACACAATGGACATGTTAGGAGACTGCTTGACCTTTTGAAAAAAATAATGTCTGCGGCGTACTCCTCTAGCAAACAGCCACCAAAACAAACCTATTAAAGTATAAAAGAGCTCGAAGGAAACTTCTGAAGCTGCAATACACACTCAGTGCTTCTTGGGGGGAAAAAAAAAAAAAAAAAGTAGAATAACTGGACTGGTTATGAATTTACTCAAGAAGCCCTGCACTGTAATATCAAATATTACATTTACTCCTCTTGTTTTGAGAGGGGACTGTAACACACTGTATTTCAGAAAAAAAAAAAAAGAGAAGTACAACATTTGTTTTAGAAACATTTTTATAATTGAAAGAACAGTATTACAGGTTAATCATAATTGCAGCACTTCCAGCTATTAAGATACTAGTTTTCCTGGGGTAGATCTCTTTTTTTAGAAAGGTGAAATTTTAGAAAAGGTTTAGTTCCCTGACAGCTAACAATTGCAAAGCTAATATGAAACAAAATTTCTGTTAGCAATGTGCCTACATCCGAAAGCATCCTAACCACTTTGCAGTGAAACAAATACAGCTTAACATGACAACAAACCATGCAAGAGTAAAGCAACCAAAAATCAGCAAGGGTTCAGCATTATGTACTAAAGCTCTTAGGAAATTTTTATAGAGAGAGATATAAGTTATATGTTTTAAACCTGTTTTTAAAAGGGCTAGTTCCAGTTGTCCTCGCCTGGTCAAAAAGAAAAGCGGTCCATAGTTCAGGGGCCAGAAGCAGAGCCACAGACCATACCCGTCCTGCTCCTGCAAAATCCTGGCTCCACCAGCCCCATCCCTGCGGCCCTCGGGGGGTGGGATGGTGCACAAAGAGGCTCTGAAAGGTATCCGGGACCGTGCAATGCGTCAAGAGCGTCTGACTGATTCTACTGTTGTTATCAAGTACCCAATGGAATTGCTTACAGTGAATTTGGCTATAATGCCCTATGGAAACAGCACTTTGAACTTACAGAGTACCTTTGATCCAGGGATCTCAAAGGAGGGGTCTGTCAGTGTTACTATTCCCATTTTACAGAGGGTGAAGCTAAGGCAGAGTGTTGATTTTCCAGAGGTTGTAGAGGAAGGCAGCTGAGAAAGGGAGGTGGACAAAGAAATTAACTCTTCCCCCAACACTTTTCTTTCTTTTCTTTTTTCTTTTTTTTTTTTTTAATACCCAAACCAATCTCTGGGAATACTTTCTCTAACTCCTATCATAAATTGGAATCAAACTTCTGGTGTCGAAAATGGCAAGGTCCTTCTGGTCATAGCTGCACCAAGTAACTCCTCTGGAAGGTGATGAGTGCACCGGCACAGATCTGGCAGGATTTGCTTTGCCAAGTCTTGCCAACAGTTGCCTTCACTCTTGCCTTCCTTTTGGCCAATGTTGCTACAATGGGCAACTGTCCTAAGAGAAAACAGCACAATAAGCAAAGCTGCATTTCTTGAACCTCTGACCTCAGGGTTGTCCAGGTAGCATTTCATTGCTTTACTCAGCTGCCCACGGCGCAGCGACACTGCCCAGTGGGTTATTGTGACCTGCCCTGCAACCAGGAGGAAACAAGTATTTTTTTTATCGCCTCTGCCTCCCCAGAGCCATTTCTGTGGTGACAGCTAACCTTCAGACTCAGGACCCCTCCCCTGCTCTTGCCCCACTGGGTTGTGCCCTCTGCCACCCACACCAGGTCCACCCGCCAGGGCTGGGGAGCCTCTTGTGGGCAGCAAGCCCGACGTTAAACACCCCCACACACACACCCAGTTTTAAAACAAAAATCCTCATTTAAAAAGTGCTGATTCAAAAAGGCAGTTGATGTGAAAACCAAGTAGCACTGCGGAAGAGGCTCCTTTAGTCTAACACTATATATTACTCAATAAATCAATGGGGGAAAAAAAAAAATCTTCAAGTGTAACTTCCCTAGGAGAGACTCAGAGCCCGTTAAAAACACTATTAACAGTGGAGAAACAGGTATAAAGGTGGCCCCTTCTGTGAACTGCACATCTCCCCGCTGAGAGAACCACGGAAGCTGGAGGCTGGTGGGGAATGAGAAGCTGCAGGAGCAAGAATTCCACACCCAACACCCGCTAGTGCCAAAGCAAATTTATACTAGGGGAAAAAAACAAACGAACACATAAAATCCCTCTTTCATTAGCAATAGATGTTTTACATACACGACCCTTCTTAAACGTAGAGGGGTGGGTGAGTGTTTTTTGTCTTGGTGTTTTCCCCCCGTCCCCGGCACGTTAAACGCACTTTGCCAGTACAAGACGATACACACGGAAAGTCTGTAAAAACATTTTGCTGTGCAAGCCCGTGCACGCCGAGGAAGAGGCTGCCACAGACGTGCCTCCACACGCTGCGAAAACCCTTCTGCAATTCATAGTATTTTCCTGGTTTTACGACTCCCTGAAGAAGCGAGGGGCAGGCGAGGAGGAGGTGTTGTGAGGGCGGGGGGAGGAAAGCTCGCTTCTTCCATAAAATAAAAAAATAACTAAATTGCATAACGAGATACTTTCTTTGGCAACTGCT
>JAAGNO010001309.1:80160-154492 GCA_033439905.1 Ceryle rudis | reverse complement strand
CCTTCCTTCCTTCCTTCCTTCCTTCCTTCCTTCCTTCCTTCCTTCCTTCCTTCCTTCCTTCCTTCCTTCCTTCTCTCCTTTTGTCAAGACAGACTAAAGAAAAGAGCTTCATTCTGAAGGTTGCTCCACCTGGGGCCATTCTTATCTCCTGCAAAATCCATGTCTTGCTGCTAAGAGTGTAAGCTGCTTTTGCCCACCTGACCCTGAGGCAGACGATGGCAGTTCTCACTATATGTCCTTTTCAATGGTGTTACAGACTTTCTTTAGAATGAGACCTGAGACCCTGAAATCAGCTTAGTTTTCTCTCAGTAAAACATGTTGCTCTATTGGCCCCCTACATCTTTGGTGTGTTTCCCCTTCTTTTGCCTGTGTCACTCTCTCACCAGCAAACTTTATTGCAATGGATTTTCAGCCCTCTCCCTCACGTCCACACACTTGTCTCCACCAGGCAGGAATCTAGCTGAACAATGCCAGAGGTAGTTCAGGAAATAAATGCTGAGTAGAGCTTGCTGCAGACAGCAGCCATGTTCAACCATAGCACACCAGGACCTCCCACACTGGCGTCCCACAGAGATGCAAGTTGGGAAAAAGATTCAGTGTGAAGCTCCACAGGGTTCCACACAGGTGGTGAAAGGGTGTCTGTGTCACTTATCCCTGCATAGAAGAGCACTTGGAGCAATGGTGTGCGATGCTGAGTGTTATGCAGGAGTTTCAAGACAGATGTCTTTTCCAGGAACTCCAAAACCAGCCAGGCTGGTTGGTGCCCTCTTTCCAGTCTCAGTGTGGGGTATGGATTGTTAATCATAGGCAGATGAAGTGTGAGGCAATTTTTTCCTAGTTTTATCTATATAATTGACATTATTTCCTTTAAAATGGCAAGCTGAAGAGTGGGACATATTTATTGAATTCTGTGGGCTCTGACAATGAGTTCTTTAATACAGACCCAGGGTATTGTGTGCTCCCAAGAATAAATCCTGATGTTTGGAAAGGGCGTATCAAACATAGATGGTGCTGTCTGAAGCTGGCTTTTGAGAATGAATGATGGTAGTTACCAGGGCTGTGTAGCAGGGGCATTCTGGTTTCACAAAGCTGGTTGTCATCTGAAAAATTCAGCTGAGTTTTGTTTAGCATCATCTAGTTGGAATAATCAAAAAAGCAGTGTGATGCCAGAGGGTAGTCATAGCCAAAATGGATCCAGCTGTCAACACATTGGAGAGACCTTTCATTTTGCAGTCCTTAAGCAAAAAGCCAGAGCAAGCGGCTGACTCAGCGGTGCTCATCATTCCCTATGTCTGGAGCTGAAGGAGGGTGTGGTGGCTACGGGACTCTGTGCTCAACACCACTGCATCAAAAATGGCAGAGACAGCATGGTCCACACCAGTGCTGCATTGGGGAGTCAGAGCAGAGCTCAAGGCTGAGGCTGGGGGGTCATGCAGAGCCAAGTGCTGCTCTTCTTTTTACAAAAGGCTCCATCCTTGACACATGATCAGATCAATAGCCAGTGTGCAGCATATGTGGACTGTTTATTTTTCCTCTTCATCATGTAGACCATGTGCATATACATGTGGGAGAGTAGCATCCACTATCTAGGGAACTGGCCTAGGCAACTGCCATTTAAAAGTCCTTACAACTGCAAAGAGACCGCATCACCTACAGATTAGAGATGGTACAGAATAAAATATATTTATATAAATGAATGGTCTGTATGGGAGTTGGATTTGACGGTCCTTATGATTCTCTTCTAACTTGAGATATTCTATGACACTAGGATTCTGTTCAGGGCTTAAAATATTGAGGATTTCACAAATTTAGCAACCAGTAGTGTAAAAACTTCAACAGCAAAAAAAGTTTCAGATGTAGAGAAGGCATGATTAGTTAGACCAGAGTGCACCACAACTATCTGGTGCCACAGGACAGAATGAACCAACAATTACATGCTAGCATCAAAATCTCCACTTCTTACAGAATCACAGAATGGTAGGGGTTGGAAAGAACCATCTAGTCAAAACCTCCTGCCAAAGCAGTTTTGCCTAGATCAGGTTGTGCAGGCACGTGTCAAGGAGGGTTTTGAAAGTCTTCAGAGAAGGAGACTCCACAGCCTCTCTGGGCGGCCTGTTCCAGTGCTCTGTGACCCTCACAGGAAAGAAGATTTTCCTCATGTTGAGGTGGAACTTCCTGTGTTCCAGTTTGTGTCCCTTGGCCCTTGTCCTATCACTGGGCACCACTGAAAAGAGACTGGCCACATGCTCTTGACACCCGTCCTTCAGATATTTGTAAACATTGATAAGAACCCCTCTCAGTCTTCTGCAGACCGAACAGCCCCAGGTCTCTCAGCCTTTCCTCATGAGAGAGATGTTCCAGTCCCCTCATTATCTTCGTAGCCATCTGTTGGATTCTCTCTAGTATTTCCCTGTCCCCCAGAACTGGACACAGTATTCCAGATGTGGCCTCATTAGGGCAAAGTAGAGGGGGAGGAGAACCTCCCTCAACCTGCTGGACACACTGTTCTTAATGCACCCCAGGATATCATGGGCCTTCTAGGCCACAAAAACACATTGCTGGCTCATGGTGAACTTGTTGTCCACCAGGACTCCCAGGTCCTTCTCCACAGAGTTGCTTTCCAGCAGGTCAGTCCCTAACCTGCACTGGTGCATGGTGTTATTACTCCTCAGGTGCAGGACTCAACAGCTTGTCCTTATTGATCTTCATTAGGTTCCCCTCCACCCAGCTCGTCAGGCTGTCCAGGTCTCAATGAATCTTGCTGAATGGCAGCACAGTCTTCTGGTGTGTCAGCGACTCCTCCCAGTTTTGTATCATCAAAAAGTTTGTTGAGGGTACACTCTGTCCCTTCATCCAGGTCATCAATGAAGATGTTGAACAAGACTGGACCCAGCACTGACCCCTGGGGAGCTCTGCTAGCTACAGGCCTTCAACTAGACTCTGAACTGCTGACCACAACACTCTGACCTCTGTCGTTCAGCCAGTTCTCAATCCACCTCACTGTCCACTCATCTAACCCACGCTTCCTAAGCTTACCCATGAGGATGTTGTGAGTGTCAAAAGCCTTGCTCAAGTAGAGGTAGACAACATTCACTGCTCTCCTCTCCCTGTTAAAGACTGAAGTGATGTTCAGATTTATAAGCATCTAGAGACATTCCACAAAGCTGCTGAAAGACATGAGGTTTTAGACAATTTTAAGTCTTCTATGGCTTTTTCATTCTGATCAAATGCAAGTGAAATAATTGGAAGATGTCATGGAAGATGGACAAGTCCCTGCTTGTCAAATTCAATAGATATACTTTCCTTGTTTTTACTATCACATAACCTAGGGAAATTCACAGAAAAACTACTTACTGTGTTACAAATACTACATATTGTTTTTACAACTATTACTTCATACTGGAAGGAATGGAAGAATTTCAAGAAACTCAGCTAATTCACATAAAATCACTTGTGCTCCTTGCAATGAAGATAAGCTATTTATTTTCATATTTGCATCTACGAATTTCCTAGGCAATGAGCTGCCAGTAACCTCAAGCTGCAGTCTTGCTCTGTCAAGTACTGTTTAGTCACTTGGGCTATTTTAAATACTAGCTGTAGGTTTATCCTACCTTGTTTTGGCAACACATTTGCCTATGCTTAAGTAAGAACAATTTGAACCATATTTCTTAGCAAATTCTGCCTTTTTTTCTTTTCTCTTCCTGTATCCATTGTTATTACACAGAGCTTTTAGGATTTTTATTTTTTTTTTTTAAGTTAATGGGTGAATTACGGTCCTGGAACAATCAGCCAGAAGCTATGATTGGAAGCTAGGCTTTCACATACCAGAAATACTCTTTTGTGATAAGGTCAATGTCGCACAGAAGAGTTCCTTGCACTTATAGTTTTTAATTTCTTCAGGATTTAAGAAGTAACTGAGAACCAAATAATACTAAGTGCTGTCTCACCATGTCAAGAGGCTTGCGGGTTTTGGCAAAGGATTTTCAACAGTATAAATTCTAAACGTAAGCAAGTATGATGAACTCTCTCTACCTCAGACACATTAAGTGGGATGCAGCTGACCAGATGTGGACATCTTCCTCAGAGTTAGATGTCTGGATGCATAATATCCCTTTACAGAGTGCTAGTTAACTCATTGCAATGTAGACACCTAAAATAAGTAAAATAAATCAGGTCCTAAAAATGCTTATTTCTCCTTTTGATTGTACAGAGGACCCAGGGCAGCCCACTGAGTCATAAACTGCTTCATTGCAGACACCTGAAATTAGACTTCCTGAATCCTACCCTAATGATTTGATGCAACTGCCTTTGAGGTTAGCGACAAGTGATGCCCCTGGGTATTGAATTGGTTTCTAAAGGCATTTACTGTGGCAGGTAGGGCAGAAGCTGTCACTCAGATAAATACAGGTAAAGGAATATTGCTGAATTTGACTGGTGTCATGACAGATCGCTGCAGCAGGTTAGCAATGCTGTGCACATCTGTGGCTGAGACAGCTGACGCAATGAAATGATCTCCCCTAAGCTGGCAGATGGAGTCTGAGACCTAAGTCATGACCATGCTAGGAATAACATGGGTGCTGCTGGAGATGGAACAAAAATACAAATTATTTTTATCACCTTGTTAGATTTGATACAGTGAGCTTCCTTAAAACTGCAGTCTCCCTTCAGCAACTCAGCTTGAGTCTTTCTGTCACTTAGGGATTTCCTTGTACTGTATTTAATCTTTTCTACACTCACTTTCTCAAACTCCAAAACAATCACATTAGTGGCTATACACATAACATGCTTTAATTCAGCTTATAACCACTTCACGGTACGGTTAGCACTAATCATGGCCTGTGCTTGCCACAACAGAGTGGGTTCTCAGAAGTCCAAGTGGCAACCGGATACCCTATCTGCTATGTACAAGCTTGGACTATGTCCCCAAACATGATTAATAGTTGGTCAATTAACAGAGGAAGTCCGCAGTGGCTTGTTTCTGCTACCAGTCTTGGATGGCACATGACTGCCTTCCCTTAAGTAAATGTGAGTACTGTTCTTTTTCAAGGTGCAGGGAACTTTCCAATTAAGCAGATGGATCCATCTCTTCTAGCCTACCTTCTTCCTAGTACTATGTAGTAGGAAATCCCAGAGTGCATTGTCCCTGGCAGTCACCTTCTGAGGGATCAGCTAGGGAAACAGAAATGTCACCTTAGACACTGCTCTCAAATGACCAGCCCTTCATTCTTCCCAAAACAACCCGACTGCTTGGTTTTGAAGGACTAAGAAATGCAGGATGAGAAATGGTGTGGCTGAAGCATGGCTCTTAAAGAGTTTTTACAGCTATGATGATGAACACTTGCGTTCACTAGTGTTTATCCCACCACTGGGCAGGAACTGGGAGTGAAAATTAAGAAAGAGGAGGCAGCAGCTGCAGCAGCAATTTAATTTGTCAAACAGAGATAGCCATGAAACTTGGGAGAGGCTGGAAATCTCTATGAGGCAGTATTATAAGGAGAGAAAGCTGTGAAGATGTTTTCATATATCTATTTCACTATGCCCTGATCTCTGATAACTTTCTTCTCCCTCCAATGTGTATAGCAGGAGGATATTAAAGCACAGGGAAGAAAATTCCCACTGATTAAATTCCCAGAAGGAATGATTTTACAGGCTGTAAAATATTGCTTGTACTCTAGCAACAATTTTTAATAAAGCTGGATGCTTTTAACAGATAAAATGTAATATGTCTTTAGCCTCCTCCCCATCTTAGAAATAGGCTTGAATAAATTACTCCCATCACAAAAGAAAACTCTCTTGCTCATTAGAGTTGATGGGTTCTTCAACACCCTTCTTTGGACAGTAAGTGTCTGACAATTCGTGGCAGTTACTAAAACACAATGCTGTCAGCTAGCCTAGGGAGGATCTTAAAACACAGAAAGGGGCAGATGTATGTGGCTCAGAGCAGCGTTTCTTGTCACAGTATGGTACACTGACAACTATATTTCACTTGTATTCCAAACCTCTTGTGAGCTCCCTTTCCCTTTACAGGTCTGTTTTCCTTTCATTTATCTTCCAAGCTGTAGTGGAAACAAGGGAGCTGCTTGTTGTGATGAGAAGTGTTCGGAGCTGCTCAGGCTCCAGGGAGTAGGACACCCACAGACAGATGTCATGCAGGGCATCTTTTAGTCTGATTTAGTGAAGTGGTTTTGCTGAAGAGTTGGATATCCCAGCCCAGAACAACAGCGTGTCTGTACAGGGTGAAGATGGGATGCAGCCTCCTAAAGGTAACAGCAGAGCTGTTGCTAGTCTTGTCTGTACAGCACTGACACTGGCTGGACACACACAGGGCATTTGCTCCTCTCTTCCTATGGCTGACAATCATCCAGACCACACCAACACCAGTGGCTTAGAAGCCTTGCATTGGATAGCCCAAGGGCAGATTCTCAAATGCTTGGATGTCAAGGCTGTTTTTACATGGTGTTGCCACACCACATCCTTTTGGGCAGGGAGGTAGAGTTAAAGAATCACTGAAAGTAACTTGGAAATGTCCTCAGTATGCCTCAGGGCTGCAAACATTCCCTGTGCTGTCTTGGTTTGCTGGAGAAGTCCTGTGTCAGAGAGATCACAAACCTTGACCCGATGCGCCCCAAGCTCTCTGAATCCTTCACACCTTCTCAAAGCCTTTTCTCTTGCTCGGCTGACATTTTTATAAAGTTCCCTGCTATTTAATCTCAGCTCACCATGTTGCAGTTTAAATCAGTCATCACAAATCTGTTGTGGCCCTCCAGATCAATTACTTCTCTCCCAGCTTAGACCATTCTTGCGAATTATTACCACCTCCTATAAATATGGCTGTGAGGTTGCAAAGTGTCAGTTCTCCTTGGAAAGATGATTTATTTAAATAAGTGGAGAAAGGAGATTTGGGCTATTTTTAGGCTTCTTTCTATGATGCTATACAAAGATTTTCTCACCGTGTTTTGCTATTCAGCTATGCAACCTCTGACTTTTCACACAGTGGAAGAGGCATCCACAACAGTGGTCCCATATGGCTCCCAGCAGCTGGCTTTCACCGTCCCATTTTTGTTATTACTAACTCATTACTGATCTAGTGTTCTGCAGGAAAACCAAGGGACCTCCCACAAGGGACCTCTGGAGTGGCCTCCTCAGATAAGTGCAATATCTAAATGCTGCTGACAACAAAGAACTTACAGTATGTTTTCCATTCACTTCAACAGAAGCATCATCAGAAGCCCACCTACCGGGTGAGAGTGGTTCAAACTGAAAGCTGCAAAATGTTACCTGGAATGGGGAAGAATACTTGAATACAACAGCTTCTTATCAGGAAACTACACATTTTTTTCTGGGCCAGAGCTATTTTCAATGAAAAATATCTGATAGAAGAAGGGTCTCTTCCACTCTGAAGTGAGGCCGACCTGACCTACACTAGTCAAGGGCCTGGCAGCTAAGATATTAGCATTTAAAGAAGAGGTGTCTGAGTTTTGACTTCATCTTGAGCCTCCCATGTGCTGGGTGAACAATCCTACCACACAGTTACCATCTATTTCATCTGCTATCTCTGTTCTTTTGTAGGTAATTAACAAAGGATTTTGGCATGTCTTAACGCAAAAAAAAAAGCACAGTAGATGTTAAAAGCAAAAAGTACTGACAATGTGGAGAAATTCTTTGTGTCCCAGCTGCACTGCTATTGCCATTTGCCAGCAAAAAGGTGAAGTACAAAAGGGTTCAATGACTTTCCCAAGATTACTCAAGCAATCAGCAGCAAACTGATCTGGGATACCTCGTAGCTGAGGTCCTTTCCCAGATGACAAAGACTATGCACATCTTCATTTTAGTTTAGATCTCAGAAATGAAAAGCCTGGGTTTTGTCCTTCCTAGAAGTCAGCAAACTTTTGTACAGACTGAACGGGGCTAGGTCACAGGAAACTGTTAGTTACCTTATTCCCTGTCAAGCCTCTCACCTTTCCGTGTAGTCAAAGCATTGTACTTCTGCACAAGAAGTTAAGAACCAGAAGTCCCTTTAGGCTTTTTTCGTAACTCTAAAAATAAGACTTCTTCTAATATGTTTCAGTACTAATTAAGTTTTTGCTATTCCTCCCACAGAGGGTTATCAACATAGTTTACAAAGTGTCATCTTTTAGCAACTGCTCAAGAGCTGGCTGTTTCCCATCTCGCCCCCTCTGACACATTTACATGTTCTCTTTGCACAAACATACAGACAAAAAAACCTCCCTGGTGTATTTAGAATATTTTCAACCAAAGAGAAAAAAAAAAAAAATCCCTTGCCAAGCTGTTCAGTAGCTGAAAATGACTTGTCACGTCCACAAACCAGTAATTCTTTTTTATTTTTAAATTACTAACCACACTATGATTAATGGCTCGCATAAATGGGCTCAAAATAAGCCTGGCACAAATATAGGGAAGGAGGAGGGTAAATGGGATAAGGACTGGATGGGTCTGCAGGAGGACATTGGTGGCGTGAATGGCATAGTGGGCATGGAGGAAGGAAAAAATGTTTCATGCTATTTGTAGCTCAAAATTGCAGCTACAGATGGTGATGCTGTCATGTAGCAAGGGCTCAGGACACTGAGAAAAGGCAACCTGCACTGCACAGACTTGTGTCTCTCTGGATGCTGATGTCTCTCTGGAATGTTCATGGGTCTTCATTGCCCCATTGTACATAAAAGCTCCTAGTACCCTTGACTGAGTACTATATCTCTATATGCTGAAGTGGGTTTGCCCTGTGTTTTACAACATAATGCATTTTGCTGTCCCTCTTCCAGAGGCAGTATTTTCCAGCTTCTTTTGTCAGCTGTTATTCTGTTTAATTTCAGTTCATATTCTACAGTGATACTTTTGAGTGGAAACACCAGATGTGCAATCTTGGCGAACAGGGACAAACAAGTGTGTCACTTCAGGATGCTGTGAGAACAACAAAATCACAGCTGACACAGTTTGTGGGGAAGACAAAGTTGGTGATGTGGTAAAGGATGGGGAGGACAGGGCACACATTCAAACTATTGATGCAGTCTTGATCACCTGGTAGAACAGGACCCTTCAAGCAAAAATAAGCTTGAAGAAACCTGAATGCCAGGGCATGCATCTAGCAACACGTAATGGAAATCTCTCACCAGCCTGGGGAAGTCAGTCACACATCCTGGAAAGCAGTGACTCTGGAAAGGTCATGGGGATGGATAAGTCCAGACAGACAGCTGAGGTGAAGCAGCAAGTCAGACCCATCTGAATGAGCAAAATGAGGAACAAAAAATGGTCAGTCTAGTTTGCTTATTAGGAAGTAGCTCACAATCACATGCTGTTTGACATAAAAGCCAGGTGGGCTCCAAAAGACTAGTTTGAGTTTTGTCCAAGTTTGGACATGGCTCTCCCTGTGTGCCCTCTCTCTGAATCTACATAGTCCTGCAAAAACCTTGATGCTTGCAACCCACATGGGTCAGTTGCATCCCAGAAATATACCCTCCTACAGGACTCCTCGCTGTTGCTGGAAGTGGGATCCAGCTGCCAGAGCTGAAATGGCTGTGGGCTGTCTTGTGTCATGGGTCAGGTTAACGCTGCATTTCTTACAGAAAACCCATTGCAACTGCAAGTGGCTGCAAGCCACTGTGAGAATGGTTAGCATCGAATTCTAAAGCTGCTTTGCCATTATTTTGTGACTGAAACAGTTTACAATGACTCGTCATTCTTGAAATAACAAGAGTGTAATTACATGCTTTTCCCATGGTGAAATCTTATTAAAAGCTGTGAGATGTTTGGATTTGATGCTGTTTGCACCTTTCCATATCCAATGGCACAGATTCTTGGGGATAGAACTCTGCTTTGGGGTATAAAAAGAATTTTGTTCCTCAGGAAACAGAAATCCTTTTGACAAAAACTGAGAAAAAAAAAATTCTGGCAGACCAAAATGTAAGAATTCACAGTTTCCATTAAGTGAAATCTTTACCAGTAAACAGTGGTAATGCAAAAGGTGTACATAGGCCTTTGCCAGAAATACATAAACACTAGCTTTCTGCCACAATGCAGTAGCAGAGATCTATCTCAAGGAAAAATATCTCCTCTTGTAAAAGGGGAAGCCAGAAAGCTGTGTAGCAGTAACGAGATGTTTCCCAATTTCTAGGAGTATTACAGGATAATAATGAAGCAATAGGGGGCCTGTCAGGGCTGTGAACACATCAAGGCTGAGACTAAATGCATCATCCTTTCCTCTCAGCTCTCTCCCAAGACACTCAGAAAAATAGCATCATGTGAACAGAGCTAGCAACATATAGATTCATCCATACAGGGTTTAGAAATAAATTCTCTATGACTTCCTCTGTCCAACTTGCTACTTGGGTATTATACATCAAACTGTAATCTATATTCCAACTGTATATTAAGCACATTAAGTTATATTTAATAGACCTGGCTTATATTTCTTTATTGGTGATAATACATTTATCTATATATTTATGTGAAAATAGAGTATGTATTATAGAGGGTCAGATATTTCCCATGAATATCTTTTTCTGAATGGAAATGTAGTCTTTAAGAACTCTGAATTTCCCCATGGCATTTTGCTGGAGTTTTTTTACTCCCCATTGGGAAAAATAAAATGCTTTGTTTTGAATTAGCTCAGCCTAAATTGAAATACTTTGGTTTGTCAAACTGAATTAAAACATCTCATGATGGGGCAGCTCAGCTTTAATTTATGTCCACAAGAGTTACTATGTGCCTTGTAGACATTTTAATTTATAGACATCATACTCCCATAATGCATCATAATCATCTCTCTCATTAAATTTTTGTAATGTACTCTCAGAGTCAGATGGCCACAAAACATCACAGGATGCTGGCTGGGAACTTAGTTGACTGAGAAACATGATGTATCACCCTCATGAGGCACTGCAGCAGTTCCAAGGGACGCACAGTTATATCAAACCAAGCTGAAGCTAAACTTTTTCTAAGAAAGGACAGATTTGTTTCGAGAATTTGTCCAGATGTGCATCCAAAATAAATATTGATATCAGAACTTTCTATAGAAAAAAACATAGAAATTTTGACAACTTTACTGTCTAATAAATAAGTCCTACTTTCAAGGTTTTAAGTGCTTTTCCCTCTCTGTTATACATGACCATTCACTATGGTTTTTGATGTAACACAAGCACCGGTGACCTGCCATGTAGGTAGAATTATTTGCCATGACTTGTGTCAGGAGCATGAGAGGAATCTGGTGAATTTCAATGCAAGCTTGAAACCTCCCTATGTCCCCAGAGGCATGAGAAATGCTAGATCAGAGGAAGCAGAGCACAGGAAGAGATAGCTTGAAGAAGAAGTTTCTGTCACTGAAAAAAAAAGTATTGAAATCACATCACATGGAAGTTAAGACTTCCATTTCAAAATATTAGGAAATTCAGTCATGATTGCCTTGGTGAGTCTATGCCTGCTAGTTGCATTCTGGTAAGGTCTTTAATTACATCAGTACCCAACAAAGGACATAAAGTTTGGAAAATATTTACATTATGGCTCTGGATTAAATCTATTCAAGAATAGAAATGTGAAATATCTTCGGGTGATGATGAAAGGAGGCAGACACTGTTATGGCATGGGTGCTCAGGTGATAATGGAGCATATAGTTCGTTATGAGTTGAGTGCTGGAGTGCATGGCATAACGCCCCAAGGCAACACCAAAGAACCTTGACTGTAGTTGGCCTTTCATGGAACCACAAGAATCCAGTATGTAATTACCTGGGTTGGTCTTCAGCCAAGAACTTATGGCTAAGACCTTCTCTTTTATTAAAAATGATAAGGCAGATTTAAGATTAAGGCAGATAAGAATTTCACAATGGGTTCTGCCAAGGCTAGTGCTTCAACCAGTGCTGCAAGAGAGAAAGGACAAGAGCAGACAGCACTGCCAGTACCACTATGAAAATAACAAGTACAGACACCATTTGCAGAGAATTTGTTGAATAATAGTGAAAGAGCAGACCAGGAATTTTGTTTGGGTTTAGGATTTAGGGGACTTGTCACTTAAATGGTTTTCATTAGGCTGTCTAGGGACAGGAAGACTGTGTCACTGAAATATGGAGAACCAGACTTTGGACAAAACCAGACCCTACGTTATGCACAACACTGATTTTCATTTCCAGAGGAAAATACTCACATCCCAGGCTGAGAATACCTTAGTCCACTGTCTGCTTTTCTCCGTCCTTGAGGGAACAAGCCTAGCTATAGAGAAGTTAACTACATGTAACTTAGAAGTGTGTCAGTTCAATTGCCCCTTTAAGGTGTCCCTAAGGATTACTGTAAGGCAGCAGGCCTAAGTGCAGAAGACCTTAAAGGAGACTTGTTTTGCCACCAGAAGTGGTGAGGTTTGCTGTATCAAAATTAGCATATACTCTGGATGATGCCTTTGGCTGGCCTAGAGAGAAAGTCCTATCTGTGCTGCTCATGACCTTGGCATAAAATGCCAGCTGTCTTCCCCTTCTCTCTAACTCTTCAAGGTCATGAGAACATGAGATCCAAGGAAGCTGAAGTCAATTCCCGCTTTCTCTGGTGCTTTATCCAGAGCACTACAGCTGAGCATGCCACAGAGATCCCTTCATTCAATCCTTTGGTTTTCATCTCAAAGTCTTGGCTGGTTTGTATCTGTTTATTTAAAAGACTGTCTCGACATTGGCATTGATGCCCAAAGCACATCAAAGAAGAAAGCTGGAAAACTACCCTGGATATATCTCCAGAATACTGTCATTGAAGAAGAGGATCACGGAGGGTGCAAGCCCAGAAAGCCAGTAAGTCACCTGCATATTCCTAGACTAAGGGCATCTCGGTCCTTCCCCCTTTGTACCACATCATGCAAAAACAAACAGGAAGTGCTAGAATCAGAAATGACTGCAGGGAAAACTCCCTTCTCCTTCTCAATTTGTTACCACCCTGTGGCAGTCGTGGGATGAAATAGGTCTGGATTTTGTATTTTAACAGTCACTTTGTGGCTTGGAAATGTCATAAAAGAACACCCACTGGAGAGATCCCTTTTTATGTGTCACAGTTTGTTCACAAACTCGCACCAACTGGCTCCATGTGTTCCTGTATTTGGCATCTCCACAGAGGAAGAAGAATCTCCCTTCAGTCCTCTCCCAGGAGGTGACCTCCATTCTCGAGAAATACAGGGATTAACTGAGCTAGCAGAGCATGTGCGTAACAGTGCTGGGGAGAATGGAAAGTGCTGCATGGCCTCAGCGGAATCCTGTTACACACACTGCACTGACAACTGCAAACAGAATGGAAGAGGCTGAAAGAGCACGAGAGGGACTGAAGCGCACATGATAGTGTCATGGCTGATGAACATCACCTTTGTGGTTAAAAAAGGCAGTGCACTTACTGCTCAACCCTCTCATAGAATGCCTCAGATGTGACAGCTGCTCAGCAAATTTGCAAGCTAACTATGAAGTAAGACAAGTCTAAAGAATACTAAAGTCTAAAGCGTGGCCAGCAGACTGAGAGAGGTGATTCTGCTACCTTACTCTGCTCTGGTGAGACCTCACCAGGAGTACTGCTTTCAGTTCTGGAGCCTTCAGTACAGGAGGGACATGGACCTGAGGGAGGAGGTGCAGCAGAGGGCCACAAAAATGATCAGAGGGATGGAAAACTTCTCCTACGAAGACAGGCTGAGGGAGCTGGGGTTGTTCAGCCTGGAGAGGAGAAGGCTGTGAGGAGACCTAATAGCGAACTACCAGTAGCTGAAAGGGGCCTACAAGAAGGCGGGAAAGGAACTGTTTACAAAGGCCTGTAGTGATAGGATGAGCGGCAATAGTTTTAACCTAGAGAAGAGTAGATTTAGATTGGACGTTAGAAGCAAGTTCTTTACCATGAGGGTGGGGAACACTGAAACAGGTTGCCCAGGGAGGTAGGTGAAGCCCCATCCCTGGAGATACTTAAGGTGAGGCTCAACAAGTCTCTGAGTAACCTGCTTACTGCAGGGGGGTCAGACTAGATGACCTTTAGACATCACTTCTGTCCCAAGCCATTCTGTGATTCTATGAATCTAATACTTTCAACAACTCCCAACTGCCAGCCTTTGAAAAAGGAAGCGTTACAGATTCCATATTGACTTAGTTGAGCACTGGTGCCAGCTACACCATGGGACTCAGACTTTTCAAAAGGCTATGTCCTGTCTTCTCTACATCTACTTGCTGAGGAAGAGTCCATGTCTCACAGGGGCCATCTGGAGTGCCTCCTGATGAAGAGGCATTGACATGGGCACCGAAGCATAACAGGAATGATTTATAACTTCTGATTCTCCAGTCAGAAAAATGATCTCAACCAAAATAAGCAAGAAGATTCCTGAGAATTACTGAAGATGAATACAGCCTGGATAGGTGCTTATGTACTTGGTGACATGCTTGGTGATAAGAGAGTTAACAACAACAAAAAATATACCTACTGGTGCCTGCTTTTCCTAACCAGGCTAGTAAAACAGTTGATTGAAACTAAAGGAAGGTAAATATCATTATCTTTAGATTGGTTGGCATGCAGAATTGGTCTCCTAGGCTTCTTAATAGTGTCTTAGTACTGAAAAAAAAAAAAGAAAAGATGAAGGACAATGAGAAAAATAAGTTGGCCATGATGATAATGCAGGCAAAATATATTGATGTTGGATACAGTTTACATAGATGCACATACACGTGCAATAACACATATATGAGATATACATCCTGGATTATACACAAAATCAGTACCATTTCAGTTAGCCAGATTGTTTTAATGAATCTAAGAAATCCAATGCGGATCAACTTATTCAGTATTTATGTGGCTAATGCTAAATGCCTACATGCTGTCAGTTAATTGTAAGTAAAATGTAAATAGAACACAGAAAAAGTTTTTTAAAAAAATTAAAAATTACCTTTGTTTAGCAAAAGATGAAACCTAGCTCACACTCTGATGTGGTACTAATGATGTGCCTTTCAGAATGCAGGCTTTCTTTGGAGAATGTTTGACCTAATAGCTGTGATTTTGCACAAAAATGATGACTGTGCAAAGAATTTCAGTCAAAATGGTCATAACCATCATATCAGGCACCACAGTGTGGAGAGCTCCAAAAATAAAAACAGTATCTTCATCTGAAAAGGAGCCAAGAGCCTGTGCAATTCCTGGAGAACAAAACTTGGAAACTAGACAAAAAAATAAAATAAAAATTCTATTGCATTAAGGTAGTGTACTGGTAGATGTGACACAACCCGGTGGTACCTGAGCAAAGCAGTAATTATGAAAGCTTAAATATCCTAAAATTAGAAGACCTGGCTAACGTGCAGTCAAGGGTTTGGTTTTTTTAAGTGGATCAGTGAGCTTTCTGAGACACTGGTTTCCATTTCTCAAGTTTTGAAGAGCTGGAAGGATTCCAATGAAATATTAAGAAGGTAGTCGGCTGACATTTTAGAGTGATAAATGGCCTAACAGGGGAAGTTATAGGTCAGTTAGGGTGATAGTGATGCTGGGAAAAAATAACAGTGGGACACAATCAAAAAACAGTTAAAGTGCAGATATTCAGTAACTGTTAGTCAATGAGGTTTCATGGAAAAGGGGTTCTGTTAAAATAACTTCGTATTGCTCATTGAAAATATTGTGTTCCTGGATGATAAAGCTAATCCTGTTAATTCAGGGTTCAATTCCTTCAAAATGTGATTTTAAATTATTTTGCATTCTGATTAAAAACTAGGACTCTGATGAGACACTATTGCACATATTAAACAAATTAGAAACGAGCTAAGTGACTGAAAACTGTATTTGCTAACAACAAATCTTCAGTAAGAGGGCTATGTGTCTAATGTGGTCCCATGGAGGTCTGTTTTTGTTTCAGCACAGTTGAGTATTTTTACTGAGAATCTGAGAGCAAGTATGGAAAGTATTTCTAATGAAGTTAGCTGATTGCCCAAGATTTATGGCATTGTAAATGAGGATGGGTGCATTGGATGGATGCAAAGAAGACTGGGTTGCTTGTTAGGCTGAAAACAGTTGACCATATATGTGAATATATGCAAATACAGAATACAAAGCAATAAAAAAGTGGGTATGATGTTCACAAGGTGGGAGGCCTCATTTTATAATAATAATGATAAAAATAATAAATAAATCTATGAAAAGGATAGTCAAAAGGTGAGGAGACTGAGAAATACAGCCAGGTGAGAAGACCTGTACCTGGGGAATGCATTCAGCAGGGTTGGGGGGGGCACAGGAGAGGCAATGTGTGCATTGCTCCTCATGAGAAACAGTTTGGGGTAGTGCCACTGTGATTCCCAAGAGGAATGTGCATGGTGGGTCTGGGAAGTACTCTCAGAGCAGATGTACTGGGGATGTTTCAGGGGGTGTTTTAGAATTACACCTCTGGGGAAATTGCTAAGCTGGGAAAGTTCCTGTGTTGTACAAGGTCACACAGAAATCACATATCGCTGAAATAAGCTCTTGAACTTGGCTGCTCTGAGCCTGCTGGTAGGATGACAAGAGCTCTACCCAGGTTATTTGGGAAGGAAGCTGTGAGAATAGCTCCCCTGAGAGAGCATATGCAGTGATAATACCACCAAAAAATTTTTACCTTCTTTAGGAGGAAAGTAGCCTTTGCATTCAGCTCATGTTTTTAGGAAGAAAGCCTGAAAATTCTGCAGGAAGGAAAGGTCAGTGTGAGTTGAGGAAGGATATTGATTAGTTTGGAAAGACTTGTGCCTCTAAGTGCATCATCATGGAGAGGATCTCTGTTAGACCTATATGGTATATGATGTCATTTGGAAAGCTGTGAGGTAGGGAGATGAGAATTCAATGCCACAAGACACCTTACTCATCTTGGATAGGCACTAAAGGGTCAAAATGGACTTAGGAAAAATCTTTTTCTTATGTGTGGATCTCTGTCTCCTCACCTATCTCAGAGTACTTAAAGATCCTTAGACCTGGTGTTAGTGTGTCACAGTGCTGATGCAAATTAGGGATCAGATTTATGAAGCAGAAAGGTTGCTTGCTGCCAAAGGCAAGGTAATTCAGATTCTGATAGAAGCCTGTGTTCTTGTGGACTTTTAGGAAGGAAAAGAAGATTATCTTTGTCTGATAACCTGACAGAAAGGGACATGCTTTGAAAATGACCTTGACCTGCCCCTGAAACTTGCACCTGCTGTTCTGCAAGCACAGAGTTGCTGAGGGAGGGTAGAGATTTACTCATTTCCATTTCTATAATTTGATTCTGCAGGCGGATACAGACAGGCCTTTAACACAATTCAGTGTAAAGTTCACAATCACATAGGATGTACTGCTCTGTCTGCACGCAAGCTTACTGTGCTTGAATTTTACAGCATTTGGGCTTCTGATTTCAAACCAGACCATACACCATACTTGAAGATGGCTCAGGTGGGCAAGTGAAGACTTCCAAGCCGATTTTGAAATGTATTCCGATGTTTTCCTTTCATTCAGTCAGATGAACAGTATGAGAACTGGCTGGTAAAGGCACAGCTGGCAGCATAGAGGATCCAAATCTGGCAGGGTGCTTTGAGTTGCATCCTGCTAGCCTGCATTGCAGCCACACAGATGAAACTGTCCAGATAAAGAACAGCTCCAGCTAACTTCTGGGAAAGTGTTTCTGTCAGATGACAAAAATGGTCTAAGCATGACAGACTTCCAGATGAGTGAGTAGACCATATCTGTTCATTATAGAAAGGGGAGATGGAGGAGGGCACACCTGAACTTGAGTGGCAGCATCAGATTAGAAGGTTAACCTAAGGAGATTGGGGTTTTTTACATAGTTCATAATGAATCCATAGTGGTCACAAAAATTTCCAAGGACTGTGTCAATCGTTAAATGAGATTCAAAAGTGGGCATGGTGGAGGAGAATAGTGAAGTTAGGGTGGGAAATAATGTTTTTAAAAGCAATAGTATGAACCCCTTCTATTCTGTTGGCAGAAATTAAGAAAGAGCTTTTCCCATTATTCCATTCCACAAACTGGGCTGTAGAAAGGACACCAGGGCACATTTCATTCCCATTTGGTCAGGTTTAACAATTGTCATGTCCCTCCAAAAGCGACTAGAAAGGAAACAGTTTTAACATAAAGTGCCTAAACACCATTTTGTGGGTCCTCTTTTGCAAACAAGCAGAATTCTTACTGCTTCTGCTTTAATTGTATTGTCGAGGGTGTCATCACATTGATGCCTTATACAAAACATTCAAAAATTGAACGTGATCTACGTAACTATTTTTTTGTCATTGCACATTAAACACTACAACCCTCTTGCCTTTCACAGCAGTTCCTATCAGCCTTTTTGTGTCATAGGTTCAGATGTTGACTAAATTTTTCAGGCTTTCCCTGAATTAAATCTCCTGATTGTTCAAAACAGACACAACGCATGTAACACCTCATCAAATAGTCAGCTACCCTTTCGAGTTTATAGCAAATAATGAAGCTTTATCTGGGAACCAATTGTCCTACAAACAGTATTTTAAAACATATGCAAATGTCCCAATACTTTGGAAATGCCTATGAAAGTAGCAGAAAGAACAACACAAAGGACTTGTGAGACCACTAAACTTCCAATGTGATTTAGAACTATTGCATGCTATGTACCAGAGTAATAGCTGCTTAATGCTGTGGCCTTATCAAGCCTGTTGACCATTCACATTCTCAGGAAGCCCAAGATGACAGAGAAATGTATATGGGCATCTTTTTGGAGTAGACTGCCATCCCAAGCATAAAAATCAGACTAGATTAAAAAGTTGCTAGTGTTGATACACACCTGTGTACTATATGGAAGCTCAGAAAACATCTTTGAGCAAACTATCAGAGATGTCACATCAAGCCTGTAATGGTGAGACTCTCTAATGCTGAAGATCTGGTAAATGATGGCATAATTACTGTAGACTCACAGACCCTGCAGAGTGATGTGTTTGAAAAGGATGAACCAAGGTCACTAGGAGTGCTAACGGCACTGTGTAAGAAAAGAAAAGACTAAAACAGCTCAACTGTTTATTGGGTGACAGATCAGGCTGTCACATGATAGGTTGTGCCCAGCAAAGTTATTATCAAAGAGTTGAGCATATTTGTATTTGGAAAGTAAAAATAGATTACGATAAATTTATCTTTATAATAATAAACAAATGAACAATGTAAATGCAGATGTGTAACAATGATATGTAGCACAACATGTAACTAGGTTTATATTATCCTGGATTTTAGAAGGATTTCTGGTATGTGATATTAATGGTTAGCAAAAAGAGGAAGAAAATATGGTAAAGATGCTTTTCTTGAGAGTTGGACAAAGCCAGAAAGCCTCCTGAAAATGGTCAGAATCTCAGGCAACAGGCTGTAGAGAAAACTAGTGTAAGACAAGGCAGAAAATAGCTCATTACAGGGTAGGGAGGAAACAATTTAAGGCAGGTAACTTTGCCAAGTGCGGGAACAGTTTCAAAATAGCTTTGAAAGAGGAGGAAATATATTTGTAATTAACATATTTATCTAAGGTGCCTGTTGCTTGTCCCAAATCTGTTTACATATCTATGGCTGTTTGAAATAAGGGTAGAAAGTTAATTAGAAAACAGGAAGAACTAATATAAACTTATAACCAGGAAAGTAGTCATGTAAAGTACATCCACCTGAGCAAAATGGCAGGTCTGTGTGTCTGTTTCCAAGAAGAATCTGTACTCTGATTGCGCAGCGTGTCAGGCAACACACCATGGGGGCAGAATCACTCCTTGTGTTCAGTTTCACTCCTTAGACTTCATCTCTCAATGATTGGTTTCCTGTGCACACCAGTTTCTCCAGATATCTTGTGGACCTGGGTAACTTTTGCTATTGTTGTGTTGGTCCCAGTATGGTAGCATCATGGTGTCACTCAGTGTTCAGGCACTTGTACCTGTAGGGTTAATGAAGCTTCTGGAAGATAGAGAGGTATTTCTTGGTAATGAACCTACAGCAGGAAAGACATTTGTCCCAGAAGATCAACTCATTGAGTGGTCTATTTCCAGCATCCTGAGATAAAGAATCATAGAACAGGGTGGTGTACCTCGCTCAACCCTTGGAATCTGAGACTGAGTTTCAAGAACAGGGTTTGTTTGCTTAACAGTGCATATGCAGCTATGCTTTACCTTGCACTTACGTGAGTGAACTTGCTTTGTGATTTGTTATGCTAGCTGATGTAATCTGGTTTGAGCGGACTCTGGTCAATGAAAAGGTTATAGGGCAAAGAGCTGGCTTCTAGTGATGCATTTTCTGTCATCCCTTGTGAAAGTGTTGACCCTATTCTTGGCCTTCTGGTGGCATAGAAGCATGGAAAAACTCTTATAGAGCTGAAGCTCATTCCATGAGGGCAGTAAGGCAGGTGGATTGCCCAGAGGGGTTACACAACACAGCTGGAGTAAGCCCTGAGAAATCTGATTTGTTCTCACAGCTGAAACAGCTTTGAGCAGGGTCTTTGGCTAGAGATGTCTTTCAGGTTGTAGGGCATGGTCACATCTTTATCCCAATTTGACACCTTCCAGCTCCTGATTCCTAGGCACGATCTGATTATGTCCTGACTGCATGCCTGGATGACAGCTGGTATTCACCAACCCCTATCCAGCCTGGTTTCCTTTGAATGAGGGAGATGTGATGTGATTTAGTAGGTCTTCCTGTCTGAATAATTCAGGAGCTTTATGGACATAGGTCTTTTGTGTGGAGAAACATCCAGAAGTGCTCATCACCCTCAAAGGACAGGCCTCATGAGCAGTCACTACCTGCTCTGTGTAGTGCACCATTAACTCCATGGCTGAGTTGAATAAAGGTCATTTGCTGAGGCTTAATCTGTCACTCTTAGCCTGAAAAGGCCCCTGGGGAGCAACCTCTATTGCTAACAGCAGTTAACCAGCAGCAGAAGGCAATTTCTACCTGTGAATGCTGATGAAGATTAGGAAGGCCTCACATGTCGAGTGGAAACAGACAATGATCTGTTCTTTCATCCAAATGATTCTCTCAGGCCTCTGAGGCTTATCTTTTGAACACTTTCTTCAGCCCCTGAGCCTCCCACCTTGGCTACCTCCCATCCTCTGGCTCCTGAGCTCCATCACTCCTATGCAAAGCTACAGCCCATTTAAATCAATTCTGACACCCAACACCTCTCTGTTTTCTCAGCCTGCCTGCCCAAAATATTTCCCTCCAGCCTTGACAGAACAGGTATTCATGGGGTAGCTCCAGAATAACAAGTTTCCATTTTTGAGACGGTTGTATGGGGAGCTTTGTGGTATGGCAGCTGGCCAACAGGTGATCATTTAGCCAGGGTAGCACACTACTGGGTAGTTAATTTGACATGCAGAACAGAGCTGTTAGGCTTTCTCCAGTCCAGTCAGACACTTCTGGGTTCCCAGTATTAAATTATACCTGATGTGCAACTCCAAAATATTGGCACTTAAGTGCAAGCCATGACTTTGGTGGGGCTGATCATCCCAGCAGCAGCTCATTCACTCTGACACAGTCAATTTTCTCCAGCAGACTCTGGGACCATTAACTGCTTTAAGGAGATGTACAAGTTGCACTATGTTCTCCACAACCTCCGCATCACCAAGCGGGGGAAAATAAAAAGATGAAGACATAGTGGTGACAAATAGTGACGATGAACCCATAGATATGAGTCTGGGAAGAGCAGGTCCTCTTTCAGTGGTAACAGACTAGGCCTCTGAACTCACCTCTTTTCCAGGAAATATAGCAAGTGTAGAAATGAGACCGTGGTTGCAGAGATGGATTCCCACTTTACACATGCTCTTTCTCCATCTCATTTAATGCTAGGACTGAATAATCGTTATCACCACATGTTAGCTATCAAGGGCTAGCTGACACATTATAAAAGCCTAATGTAGCCAATGCACATTAGAGTCTCAGCCAGCACCTGAATTGTTTGCCAGAACACTTTTGAGATAGTCTATTATTGTGGTATTTGTATCACTGGCAAGAAACAGAAATAGAGGAAATCTGGAAAACATTTGTCAGAGGAAAAAAACCTAAAATAATTGTGAATTGTTGTGGAGTCCAATGGCAGATAGATGGTACTGAAATTCTGATGGCTTACTCAAACAGCTGTGGAGCTTGGGAGTCTTTTGGGCCCTCAGACCAGTATTTCACACTTTCTGGTTGTGTTAGCAGTTGTAATCAGTTGCTCCTCTATTTTCCCTTCAAGTCTTTGATCACTCATCTTGCCAAAAGCCTGCTCTTTGGCACTGTTGTCCCTCTAACTAAGGAAACAATAGAATTGTGACTACTGAACTCAGCAGCTTTAAAATCCAGGAGAAGATACTTAGATTATTAATAAAAAGTGTATTTTTCTATTTCATGTGGCACTGGCCTTTCCTGTCTCACTGCTGTCCCCAGACTGCATGCAGCATCATGAGGTCTTTAAGGATCATTTGCTCTCTGATTAGGCAGTTGCTTATTAGGATGACAACTGGAACATAAAACCAAAATAGCCATAAAGGAAGCAGAACAGTCCCTCTGGGAGAGATTTCCACTGCCATTCATATACATCTCTCACACAGAGCTAATTGTGAGAAGTGGTACAACATGACTACTAGAGCCCTGTGATGGCAAATCAAGAAAAATACTGTCTCTACATAATACACAGGATTGCACAGAATTGCTATGGTTGGAAAAGGCCTTTAAGATCAAGTCAAACATAACTCTACCAGGGCCACTACTACATCAAATCCTTAAGCACCACATCTTTTAAATACATCCAGGGATGTATTTCATTTCATTCAACCACTTTCCTGGGCAGCCTATTCCAGTCTTTGATAACCTTTTCAGTAGAGAATTTTTTCCTCATGTCCAACCTAAATCTCCCCTGGTGCAACCTAAGTCTAACTCTTGTCCTATCAGTTGTGACTTATGAGAAGAGACCAACACCCACCTCTCTACAACCTCCTTTCATGTAGTTGTAGAGAGCACTAAGGTCTCCCCTCAGCCTCCTTTTCTTCAGACTAAACAACCCCAGCTCCCTCAGCCACTCCTCATAAGATATTTTCTCCAGACCCCTCATCAGCTTCGTTGCCCTTCTCTTCTCTGGACCCACTCCAGCACCTTAATGTCTTTCTAATACTGCAGTGCCCAACACTGAACCCAGTACTCAAGATGCGACCTCACCAGTGCTGAGTACCAGGGCATGATCACTTCTCTAATCCTTCTGGCCACACTATTCCTGATACAGGTCAGGATGCCACTGGCCTTCTTGTCCACCTGGGCACACTGCTGGCTCATGTTCAGCTGGCTGTCCACCAACACCCCTGGTCCCTTTCTGCCATGCACCTTCCCAGCCACTCCTCCCCAAGCCTGTAGTGTTGCAGGGGGTTGTTGTGGCCCAAGTGCAGGACTCAGCACCTGGCCTTGTTGAAACCCATATGATTTGCCTTAGCCCATCGATCCAGCCTGTCCAGATCTCTCAGCAGAGCCTTCCTACCCACAAGCAGATCAATATTCCCACCCAACCTGGTGTCATCTGCAAACTTACTGAGGGTGTTTTCAATACAATCTCCTTGTCAAGATCATTGATAAAGATATTAAAAAGGAGTTATCCCAGCACTGAGCCCTCGGGAACACTACTTGTGACCAGTTGCCGACTGGATTTAAATCCACCCATTTCCACTCTCTGGGCCCAGCCATCCAGCCAGTGTTTGATCCAGTAGAGTGTGTGCCCATCCAGGCCTAGAGCAGCATTTTTTTTCATGAGGATGCTCTGGGGAAGTGTCAAAGGCTTTGCTGAAGTCAGGGTAAAAAATACCCACAACATACAGTTGGATTCTCTAGTACCCATTCACCAGAAAATTCTGATATTTCAAAATATTTTTCATCTTGATGAACAGATAACAAAATATGTTTTTCCACCACACCAGAAATGCTGAGACATCCCCACTGACCTCTGCCTGACATTTCTTATTGAGATGAAGGTTTTCAACAGACCAAAGCTGTAGCTGGTTTATGAAAAAAACTGAACTGGAATGTTTCCACAACAAGGGCCAGTTCAGCTTTTCTCCAAGTCCCCAGGAGGTATGACAGACCTCCTGGGACCCTCTGTGCTCTCTGCATCCTTTGTGGGTAAGGAACTGAGTTGAGCTTCCTCTTACTGTTGCTCTATGGAAAGCATGCCTTATGAGGAGAGGCTGAGGGAACTGGGGTTGTTTAGTCTAGAGAAGAGGAGACTGAGAGAAGACCTTATTGCTCTCTACAACCACCTAAAAGGAGGTTGTGGCGAGGTTGCTGTTGGGCTTTTCTCCCAAATTACTAATGATAAAATGAGAGGAAATGGCCTCAAGTGGTGTCAGGGGAGGTGTAGATTGGATATTAGGAAGAAATTCTTCACTGAGAGAGTGGTTGGGCACTGGAACAGGTTGCCCAGGGAGGTGGAGGAGTCACCATCCCCGGAGGTGTTTAAAAAACAAGTGGATGTAGCACTTGAGGCCATGGTCTAATGGACAGAGCAATGTTAGGATGAAGGTTGGACTTGATGATCCTAGAGGTCCTTTCCAACCCTACCGATTCTATGATTCTACCATGATTCTCACAGGCTTTTTTATTTTGGTGAAATACTGCTTGATTGATTTGAGTTGCTTCTCTTACTTTTGGGAATATTTGCATTTTCTCTCCCGCCTGGGCAAAGATCTTAAGCAAATTTTGCGGGAAGTCTGATGTAAAATCCTTTTCAACAGTTGTGTGGAAAGGAGTGTATTTATGCTATAAAACTCGGTGATCAGAAAGCTTTCAATGAGAAACATGAGCCTGGCACTCCTTTAAGTTGTTCTTTATATAAAAACAACCAAATAAGAGTTTCTTTTTGACTTTTTTTTTCTTTAATTTTTACTCACATCATTAGAAACTTATAGTAGAAAATTAGAACTTTGCAACTTTTGCCTGGAAAATCCAATGGACCACTGGAGAATTAGTAAGACTGTGCCTTCACGGACATGCAAAGAACCTGATTAAGTGAGAATGGAAGGAACTTCTAATCAGACTGATAAAAATGCCATGTGGCACAATGTCAGGAGGAAAGAGGGAGACAAATGCATTAAGTCCCAAGAGTAAGAGGATGCTAAGCAGGAATGGTGGTAAATCCAGGCAAGAAATACATGTATTTTGCTAGAAGCGTGTCAAGTGCCATGCTGAAAATTCCCACTACTCAGCCTCTCTTGATCCCACAGAGCACACACAGCTTGGCCACTGGGAACCCGGTGGTATTGAATGTTTTGTTGTCATCTGCCCAAAAAGCAATCCCTTGAAGTCTCCACCCTCTGTCCCAGGCTTGTGCAGCCACACCTACAGCAGAGTTCATGAGGACTACTAGAGCAGACTCTCATCCCATTACGTGGGGATGTACCCATGGCTTCTTGTACCTATTTTAGGACTTTAAAATAATGCTGAGATCACAACTGCATTAGTCTGAGGCCAGTGTTTCTCACCATCGGAGGGAGGCTGCTTCAGAACCGGTCCTTTCTTCCTGTCTCAAATATTTGGATGGTCACATTCAGCATTCTCTATTCGCTTCCAGAGAGCATATCCCATATCTGGGGATCTTCCAGCTGCTATGAAGCCTGAAGAGAACAGGCTTTCCCAGCTGGAGACAGCTAACACTTCTGTTAGGTAACAAAGCTGTACCTGCAAGATAAGTAAAGAGTGAAGAAGGTGATGTTTGGAATTTGCAACATTGTTTGTCTCTTGTTTTAAGCTGTGGTAGCAGCCAAAAGACTTATTAGAATGGACCTACTTTGTTCTACATCATCTTCTCTTAGGATGTGAATTAAATGCTGTTGATGGTGGGAGTTGGCTTCCTGGCTTGCAGGAGGACTGTTTCTGCTACTGTGTCTTACCAAGGCTTTAAAAAAAGGTTTCAGTGGTCAGAAAACCCAGGAGGGAAACAGGAGCTACCTGTGCCCTAAATGACTGTCTGCAAGTGCCACACGGGTCCCCTGCTGGGTGCTAAGTGGCCACAGAAATGCACACCATGGTCACACCAAATGGGAGCTGAGAAGGTGAGGAGTGCTGTGCTGACATGGCTCTTACCCTATGTGGCTGGAGGCATTTGACACCTCCTCTTAAAGCTTTTGTTCCTAGCAGATCACCTTTCTGAGAAGTTGCTTTGTCACTGGAAAATATGAGGGGATATGGTACCAAGGGGTAGGCCTCTGTTATCTTCTAATTCTTTGGGATGTGCATAAGTCCATCACTTGAAATGTGGAGGTTAGTAGAAGAGTTGGTGTTCATATGGTGGCAGAAGAGCTGCCTGTTTTCAGATGAAATGGTCTTAAAGGAAGATTTTTGGAGCTAATTCTTCTCAGTGTTTCCTATCATCTCATGAACTTGTCCTCATAAGTAGTTTAATATGAACACCAATGTTTGCACCTTAACTTCACAGTCTGCAGAGAGTGGGCAGAGGACATGCATTGGAGTAAAACTCCAGCAATGGCCAATGCCATAAATCAGAGGGATTTTAGAATCTGATGACAAACCAAATTCCTGTCAGAATAGAGCAGAACTGACCCCTCCCAAACTGTCATCGAAGCTGGGTCATAAAAATCACAGCTGTCACCAAAGCATGACGGGCCTCTGGGGGACATGCCATCCTGGGGACTCATCTGCTGCCTCCACAGCCAAATTCCAAACCCTCAGGCACATTCCACTTGACATTTTGTCACATCTCTTGCTGGTGCATCTGTTCAGGGGCATTAACTCTTCCTAAATCACTTTATTTGTTTTTTTTTATTATTTCTCAGAAAAACCAAGGCTATGGGAGATGTAGAGGTCTGAGCAGCGGTCTGTGGCACAAAACAGAGTCCAAATGTTTAAAAATTGGCAGCCTTCGGGACAACTGATCCTGTAGGCCATGTTGCTACAGCAATAGCATCAGAAATAAAACCTGTGTTCACACAAACTTAAAAAAAATATATCCAAATACATCCAAAATGATAGGCAATCTTCCCTGTTGTGATCCCTTGAGCTTTGGTCACAGACAGGTATATGTTTCCAAAAGAGATGGGTGACTGTGAAGTGGGACCATGAAGGCTATGGCTGACTTAAGATGACTGCACACTCAGTAATGGCATGAAAAGTTGAGGCATCTTTCTCAAATCAGTTCATGGGGTCCATGTTCTAAGATGCCTCCTTGTTCATGAATGAAAGGAATGTTTCTTTGTTCCACCGGCGCATGAGATAGTAACAAATCCGTGTGACATCAATCTTAGAGCCAAAAAATTAGCAGCCCTTACAACGAGGATGGGGTAAGTTTTATGACACGGGCATCAAAATTCACAGTTACAACTTGTCTAGTAGGGATAGAAGCAGAGAGGATGTTTCTCCATACATCCACGATGCTGTAGTGTACTGTAGAGTCACTGTTGTTCCAGAATCACAAAATACGAATGCATGTGGCTAAAGGTCTAACTAGTTTCACTGAGGATGGGGAATGACAGACATCTGGCTAAGAAGAATCTGGGGAGTATTTGCTGGACCTCTCATATTACTAGTGACAAAACTTCTAAGAGATTCTAAAAATAAAAGGTGGTAATTTCTTTACACACAGTATCCTGCATTCAGGATGAGGCAGCTCAGTACCAACTCTTTTGCTGGGCACGGAGTTAACGACCAACCCAAGGGTAGTCTCAGTGCCAGTGACAAAAGTGCATTTCTCACGTGCAAACAGAATAGCATGTAACAGTAACTCAATTTTTATTTAAAACCCCAAAGGCCACTTTTAAATATTTCTGACTGGAAAACTTGGAAAAGCTCAGCTAAGCCTGGAAGTCCTTTGCAGATCCCCTACCAGATGAATGTTCACAAGACATCATCGTGTGCATGCATAAAATGCTTTCTGTTGGGTATGGATGGAAATGATAATAATTTATAGTTTAAAAATATATACATGAGAAGTCAAAATAAAGTCACTTTTAAAATAAAAGTGACCAATGTGACTTTAAAGAGAACATTAAAAATATATTAGGAATGAGAGAGAAAAAAAAAAGCCTTGCTCATATACAGGTAGCTTTAACAGCAAAATTGTAGTCAGGTGTTTGGTCCACATTGCATTTCACTTCTACAGCTAAAATAAATCAGAGGGGTGGGGTTTATTACGTAAAATACTATGAGTGGAGTAAAAAGTTAGCAGTCTGTAACAAAGGAAGGTGCAAAATGTATATTAAAGAACAAGGTTTCTTGAAGTAGTGAAGGGAACTCCCTGAATTTGTGAACTTTTTTCACAAATGTTAGGAATCTGGGAAAATCTGTAAGGTTTGAAAGATTCTTACTTTTGCTCCTGGGGTTAACAAAGGATGGAGCCATGAAAAAAATCTTGAGACTCACAAACTCCCGTTCAGTTTCCAGTAGGAGAGCCCACAGTTTGGAAAGCAATGGCTCAGAGAAAGTCACATGCATTAAAGTTCTCTGTAAAAAGCCCTCAGAATATTGAAACCCCCTTCGGTTCTGTATATCTCTTTAAGAGAGCAGCAGCTGAAAGAAAATACAGTTCATCAGGATTTCCTCTAGTTCCCTGCAGGTATCAGAAGGGATGTTTTCTTCAGTGTTCAGTTGACCAGACATCTTCTGGTGTGCTTTCAGGCTTTTGGGGAAAGAAGTAACATTTGGTTTCTTACTTTGCTTTTCTTGAGGCCTGAGAAATCACCTAAAGACAAAACCAGCTCTTTGAGTGGGAGCTGATCTGTGCTCCAAAGCGCTTCTGTCTGAGGATGATATCCTGTGCCACTTCATTCAAGGTCACAGTCTCTAGCTTACTTGAGGTCACTTACCCAAGGTCACATTAGCATAGATTTGGAGGGGGTTTCACCTTCTTCTGCAATACAGAGCACACTGTTTTCAGGGCTCCCAGTTGTGTTCATGGGTCTCTTCCCAACTCCTGCAGGGATATGGGCACAAGGCTTGTCGGAGGCTTCTGCCTGACTTGCCCTTGGCTTTGGTCAGGCTTTGGATTTGGAACTTCATGCAAAAGTATCTGGACTGTGTGTCACAAGTCAGTGATACGCAGGAGGTCATCAGGCAGCCTGGTGGGGTCTTCTTTCCTGTGAATCTCTGAAAACACTTTCAAGAGTATCTTGAGAAGGTTCTGAACAGTTACTAAAATTAAACATTTTAAGGTCCGCGGACTAGGTACATTTTACCAGAGAGCTTAAAAGAGTCCCAAAGAATCGTCTGAACTATTCCTGTTCATACTTCACATGTCCTGGAACACTGAGACATTTCCAGATGACTGGAGAAAAAAGCTAGCTGTTGTTCCTGTGTTCAAGAGAATAAATGGGATTGCTCAAGCAAACACAGACACATTAGCCTGGCATCAATCCCAGGGAAAATTATAGAAAGACTCACAGGAGACATGACTGGTAAAGAATTAAAGGATACTGATGCAATTAAGGACCATTGGTGCAATAATATGGAGAGCAGATCCTGTTGGAAAAAATTAAGATCTCTTTAAAGAGTCATTACAACGTGACTGATAAAAGTAAGTTTGCCGGCCAAAGCACTTGATTTTGTGCAATGACTTTCTGATGTAAGCTTTAGCTTATACAAATGTCTAGGCTGTGCTTGTTGGTGAAGAATCTTCCACTGAACCTTTTTTATCTTCTTTCTCTCCTTTTTTTTTTTTTAATAGGAGTTTGTTTTATATGGAATTTTTCCCGTTTGGAGAATTGAAACCATATGTTTTGGTTTTGGTCTATATTGAAATATTTCAGTTTGCTAAACAGAAGAAAAGCAGTACTTCCCCATGATACTGCAAAGTCTAATCACAAATGCAGTTGTAATATGCTTAAGTATTTTGCTATTGCATCCGAGGGGTAGGCTTTTTGGTGTGGTTACATCGCCATAAAATGTTCTTGTGTCTGTCCTGAATGGAAAACCTATTCTTTGTGGAGAAATTATCAGGAGTCTCAGCACTTACCTGGACAACTTCAAGTTTATCAATCTACAACTGAATTATGCAAACCACGGATTCACTCAGCAGGCCTCTGGAATCAGAACAGAAAATCTTAAGAGGTAACCAACAGCTCTGAAAGCTCCAGACCTCTGAAGCTGGACCCTAAACCAACTTCTATCAAAATGAAAGAAAGACAGGGCTTACCAGAAATTTTCGCCCGTAGCACCTTACCTGCTAAACGTTCTGCTGCAAAAGTCTCCTTTGAAAGATGCTGGTTCAGGTGACCAATGCAAACCTGAGACTAGTTTCACTACCACTGTGAGTTATGACAGCAGTGCAGATTTATTACATCCTCTTTGCTTGCACCACAGCTTTGTACTGGCTCAGGCAGCCTCTAACCTGCATTGCTCTGGAGGTCTCACCTCCAGCAGCATACACTGTACGGTGGACAGGTCAGAGTACTATGGTCATAGAGTCATAGAATAGAATCTTAGAATGGTTTGGCTTGGAAGGGACCCTTAACGATCATCTAGTCCAATGCCTCTGCAGTGAGCAGGGACATCTGCAACTAGTTCAGGTTGCTCAGAGCCCCTTTGAACCTGACCTTGATTTTTTCCAGGTATGGGGTCAGAACAATCCTCACTATCAATACAGACTGGGGGATGAGGTGGTAGAAGGCAGCCCTGCAGAAAGGGACTTGGGGATTCTGGTGGATGAGAAGCTGAACAGGAGCCAACAATGCGGACTTGCAGCCCAAAAGGCCAATCGCATCCTGGGCTGCATCAAAAGAAGCCTGACCACCAGATCGAGAGAGGGGATTCTGCCGCTCTCTGCTCTGGTCAGACCTCACCTGGAATATTGAGTCCAGCTCTGGAGCCCTCAGCACAGGAAGGACATGGACCTGATTGAGAAGGTGTAAAGGAGGCCACAAAAACAATCAGAGGGCTGGAACACCTCTCCTGCAAGGACAGGCTGAGGGAGTTAGGGTTGTTCAGCATGAAGAAGAGAAAGCTCCAGAGAGACATTATAGTGGCCTTCCTGTACTTGAAGGGCCCCTACAGGAACAATGGGGAGGGACTGTTTATAAGGGCTTGTAGTGATAGGACAAGAGGCAACAGTTTTAAACTACAGAAGGGTAGATTTAGATTAGACGTCAGGAGGAAGTTCTTTACTATGAGGGCACTGGAACATTGGAAGAGATTGCCCAGAGAAGTGATGGAGGCCCCATCCCTGGAGACATTCAAGGTCAGGCTTGATGGGGCTCTGAGCAACCTGCTCTAGTTGAGGATGTCCCTGCTCACTGCAGGGGGTGTGGACTAGATGAGCTTTAGAGGTCCCTTCCAACCCAAACCATTCTATGAGGCATCACCTCTCTGGGCAACCTGGTTCAGTGTTTCACCACCCTCATTGTAAAAAATTTCTTCCTTGTATCTAGTCTAAATCTATGCTCCTTTAGTTTAAAACCATTACCCTTTGTTCTGTCACAACAGGCCCTGCTAAAAAGACTGTCCCCATCACATGATGGTGTTACATAGCAGAGTGGAAGCACATCAGTGTAGGCTCTGTTCCACAGTAGCTTGAAGATTGATGTTTGATTCCCTTATGTTTTGTTGTTTTCAAAGATTCTTCCTTCTGTTTTCCCTAAGGTGCCTCCTTCCCAGACTGTTGTTCCTTTTTCTCTTTTCCTTTGGTCCTTTTCATTTTCTTTCCTAGTAACCCCCTGTCTTCAGTCTTTCCACCTCACAAGCTCCCAGCTGGCAGCTTTCCACATTCCTTAAACTTGCTCCCAATAGCCACTGAGTTTTAACCTCTTGGAAACAATCTCTTCCATATCCTTTAACCCATTGCATCTGGAAGCTGGTGCTGACACAGCTGCAGCAGCAGAAGGGAACACTAGAGAACTGTCCATTCCCATGGCTACCACTGCAGCCACACAGCTGTTACACTGCTTCCCAGCTTCCAGGTTGAAGGGTGGGGTTTTTAACTTTTGGGGATAGGATGGGTGGGTACTTCGAATTTTGCATCAGCTGAACTGCTCCAATCCAAAAGGAAATGAAATCAAATGCAACTGTGTTGATCCTGGATTTGCCACTTTTATCCTTCAAAAGAAATTTAGGAAGTCACACGCATATGGCAATGAAGACCCATCACAGAAAGGATAGCATATTACATAGTAAATATTGACAGATATGCAGCAGATATCTGTCCCACTCCCTGCTTTTGCTCTCTCTCTTCCTCTCTTCATTCTTCTATCTCAACAGCCAGCCCTGTTTCTGCTTTCTTCCATCTGGCAGCTCTCAGAATAATCTCACCCACCTGTTAAATGAGAGAACGTCAAGTTAAATTTACAGCAGGGCCTGGAAACAGGATGCTACAGAGAAGTATTTTAATTAAAATCCTCTAATTGAATGCATGCTTCCTTGTGAAAAGGGAGCTGCCAAGAAGGGCTTGATGTCACCACCTCTACCCCCATTTGCCACAAAAGGAGGGCAATTGAAACCAGCTCTCAAGGTGGAAGGAGGAAAGGGCATTTTCAGGGATTTTTCCAGGGTCACCCTTGCAATGCTGTTAGATGGTTCATGGGAGGTTTGCCATTGTACCAGAATCAGAGCTGAAGATGGTACGACAGCTCTGCTACTTCTGGTCGGGCACTTCTCAGAGTAACAAGCTGCCATGTGTCTGTAAGGATGGGGCAATATCTATGTGAAACCCGAGCTCTGGATAGAAATCTGACAAATATAAAGCCTGACTCTGACACGGAGATCACCATCGCACAAACTCTCCTGGGAACGCTTCGCAATCTGCTTTGTTAGGCAGTCAAGTGGAATTTTAAGACCTGGTTTACTGCAGTTGCTGGAATAGATGTATGAATGGAGAGCAACATTTTGATACAGAAAGGAAGACGGAAAGACAGGGTAACAGAAAAATGTCTGGGGTTCCCATTTGGAGAGCCTGGATGACCACATCTGGTGTTTGTAGAAGGGGCAGTGGACCCCCTCTGGACACACTGTCAGCCTGAGATGTGCTGCAGAATATTAAATGCAGCATTAATATGCTAAACTGCAATTGTCCAGTAACTGCACGGTGCATGGAGAAAGGAGTAACAGACCGAGTATTTTCAAACAAACAAGAATAGGAGCCAGGAGGAAGTAATGGGGGAGAAGAGGGAATTAGCAAGTGCTGTACTGCGTCACTGCAATGTAACTCTAACTCTTCTAAATACTACGCAAATCCATCGACACTATATACTTCCTGTAAGCATGAAACCTCTGATTTTTATTTCCTTGTTAGACAGTAGTTAACTGTTATGAAAGGAGAGTTACAGAGAATAAAATGCACAGTACATGCCTCTATCTGAAGACATAGTAATACTACTAACAATTTGTGACATTCTGCAATATTTACAGGTTTCTCCATTAAGTTGCCTATAACACACGTAGGGGAAGTTTGGCACCACTGCATTTCTGTGCCTCCAGGCTGGTAAAGGTCATTTCCCGAGAGCCTCAGGTCACAGAAGAGAAAAGTTCCCAGCGCCCTCAGGTGTTTGCCAGCCCTCCTTCCCTGACAACAGAGAATCCTTTCATAAAACACATTCATTTTATGTTTTGATATTTTTATGCTTCATTTGCCTATTTAGAAATTGGAAAATCTTACATCCCCCTCTTGAGAAATCTGGCAGGCATGTTTGGCTCATGCTGGGAAAGCAAAACCACTGGCAAATTCTCCAGCATTTGCTAAAATTCAAAAAGGACAGTCCAAGTGTTGAAGGCATTCTGAACACCCTTCGGGAATTCTGGGGACTCCAGCGTAAAAGAATTAAGACCTAGAGAAAAACAAAGCGTTTTTTGTTTGTTTTTTTCACACCAAATTCTGGGGTGCAAGAGTGACTTCCAGACCAACAGTACAGCTCTCCAAAATAGTATATAGGTCAGGATTTTAGGATAATGGAGAAGAGAGAAGTCAAGACTTTTGTCCTTTCAGCTTTTTGAGTCTCACCTACATACTAGTCAAATAGAGCTTAGCAGCAGCTCTGAGAAAGTGTTGTTGAGTGCACTAACAGCTTGCACACCAGGAGCAATATTTGCCTATTCTTCAACATTTCTCATCACCAAATGTGCTCCAGAAAATGCTCAAGCACTGTCTTTGGTGGTGAGGAGCACAGCTGGTGGACTAGGAGTGCAGTGCCAGTGTTGCAGATGTGTGGTGGGTGAGAATAGGGATGGGGGGGAGAGCAGGTCTTAGAATGGCTTGGAAAAGAACTGTTGACTGTAGAGATTACTCTTCCAGGCAGAGCTCAAAATGGATATTTTTATACACATGACATCTTATGAAACCAAAATAATGGAAATGTCTCATAGGTGTTTACCATGTTTTTTAAAGAAGCACCTGGTGAAGATGCTCCACTGTATGAAGAACAATTCCAGTGTTGAACTAGAGCACAGAAGCAGAGAAATGACCTTGAGAGACTGAAAGTGCCCATAACAACATTGCTATTTTATAGCTGCATTATCCACAGTGTGCTACAGAAGTTATTAAATGAGCATGGAAGCAGGGTTCCGATCCTCAGCTGATCAAACATTTTTGTAGCTTGCAAATTTTGCATTTTGCTTCCTGCTAAAAAATCTTAAGAGTTGGCAGGCGTACAATGAAACATTAAGATTCTGCCTGAGATCCTTTAAGTAATCTACAGCACCAGGAGTCTTCAGCCATTCACTTAATTTGGACCATATGAACCTCATGCATCATTTTCAAGCAATCAGAAGGTAACAGTTCAAGAGCAAAAGACAGCAAAATACATCTAGTGCTGTACTACAAGCCTTGCACATTATATGTGCAGAATATTCAGTCCTGCCCAGTTCTTATGAGGCTGTTAAGATGATATATAAAAAAGAGTGAGAGTTGTCACTTGCAGCAGGGATCAACAAAGGCTAACTGAGCTCCAGAGCAGTGACTATAAGTAGGAAGGAGTGTAATTTTAAAGGAAGCTTTCAAAACAGAGTAGAAGAGAGGAAAAAAAAGCAGAGATCCAGAGAAAGCAAGACTGAAGGGAACTTCCCTGCAACCATTTAGTCTCTTGTTGGGGAAAGGCTACACTTGACCAGTCACAGAGACTGTCTAAGATCAGGCTGCTCTTTTGATGAGGCACTCACCTGGTTCAAATAGTGCCCAGCTGAGGAACTGCCTGAAAGGGTAGATGAGTTCCGTCAAGGGATGGCTGTTCTGGGTCTCCTCTTACATCTCAGCCCTGTGCTGCAGTTGACCTAGAAAATCAGGGGGATGACAATGAAAAGGCTTCTAGTCAGCAGATGCTCACAAGAAACAAATGCTGCCAGCACACAGTGGTGCTATCTGGATGCCTTCTCATGCCTTTTGTCAGCCTCACTAATTGCAGCCAGCCTCTCAGAAAGTCATGGTGGCCGAGCTCACCATTCACTTCTTGAAGCCGTCACTCCATGTTGGGTGTGAGGCCCAGCTGTGTGGCCATAGCCTTGTGCGGGTGTGAGAAGCTGATCCTGTCTTTTGTCAGCCTACATCTGCTCTTTGGGGACACAGCTCCAATTTTTAATGCTGCCAACCTGCCACGTCTCACTGAACCACTCACTCTTTGCAAGGAAAATGTTAATCACATGTGTTAGTTACAAAGACAAGACTGTAAAGTCCAAACCACTTCGGTTAGTAGCATTTTTACCGGCACGCTCAAGAGCTTAAGGCATGTCTGAGTGTGATGGTTTTTACCATCTTCTAAATGAGTACAGTATTTTTATTGAGAGAATTGCATTTGCAAATGTTAAGGCTTTTAATGGAAGAACACATCAAGTGTGAGTGCATCTCTGGGGATACCAAATTGTCACATATGGACTGCAAACCAGAGATATGGATGATCCAGAAGACCCTGTTGAGTCCCCAGAAATCACTCACATTGTGAACAATCTTTATGAAACCACTGAAGCGAAAGTCTCCAGGTTTCATGCAGCTGCAACTGGATCTGCATCTACTGCTAGAATACATTAAAGTGCTTGAACACTTTGGGGTACTTGAGGTCTGGAGGGTGCACAAGCACTTTCCATTGCTCAGGAGTTGCTTACCTTTCTCACAGAAGTGGTGCAAGTTGAAGAGGAGCGTTTTGGACCCATTATTCCCACCCTGCAGCTGTAGCCACCCTTCCTTCTGTCTATCCAGCACCGTGTCCTGGAGGGACTAGTTTTGTAAACCTGCTAATTTAAAGAAGAATCCCAGGTGTTGTTCAAAGGAAAGATTTGACTCTTCCTCTAGCAAAAGAGACACAGAGCTGTAATGGAAGCCTGCCTACGCTGGAAATTTTGTCACATACTGTGAGGTCCCGGATTACTTTGGTGACCTGAGATGTCTAACTGAGCTGTGTCACTGGGTCCTGAAAACACCTTTGGTTTTATTTGTGCTTTTAATAGGTGATGAAGAGCTGGGTGCTCCCAGTCCCATTAATACACTCAGCGAGTCTTTTACCAAGTTGGTTCTGTGCTCTGAAGCCATACTTGCTCCTTGACAATCGTGGCCAAGAGCAGGGAAGCATCATGAGCTAGGGTGGGCTAAGTCTGCAACTGAGACAGACTGAATAATCACAGCTGCCATTCTCAACCAGTTCATTCCACCTCTCTGCTTCTCTCTTAGCTAAGCATTAGACCAACAGTCCCAAAGAAAGGCAAGAATGGTGAATCAAGGTGTTTTGGAAGTACTGTATGACTCCAAAGGACTGCATTGCATTCTCCACCACCAATGCTCCCATTTGTTGCCATTTGTAATAATCAGCTGGTAAATGTCCCCAACCTTATGCTGAGCAGTCAAGCAGGAAGGGGTAGGAAAGGAGTCCTCCCTACTTTTAGCAGAGCATTACTCTATTAAGGCTTGGTGTGCTTTAGAAAATGCATTCAAACTGTGATTTCTGAGAACAGATCCTCACCCTTCCTGGAAGCCCACTATGTGCAGCCTGTCCCAAAACTCTGTTAAAACCTATCTACTTTGAGCCATGCATTGATTTGTGTGAGCCCACAGCAAGTCAAGGGAAGGGAAGATATCCCACCCCAGGCACTACAAATCCAAGAGTCAGTAGCACCCCTGTGACTCCTCCAAATCCCTTTTTTACAGACATTGGTTTAAGCATCATGTAACTAAACATGTGGCTTGCTTTGCTTTCACCTATTTGTGCATTTCAGTGCCCAAAGGGACATTTTCCCAACTCTTGACTTATATGTGGTTCTTTTAAGTTCAAAATACAGCTGTCAACCCTACATAAAACATGGGCTCCATTTCCTTCTCTTCCCCTCCCTAGAGAGGAAAGAGTTGCTGTTTGTTTCTCTGCTTTCATCCCTCCCCCCTTGCATACCTCTCAATCTCTCCAAGACTCTTCCCTTGCCTTTCTCACAATTTTCCTTGCTGCTGCGCTCCCTTCCTCTCCTCTGAAACCCTTTGCTGTTCAAATCCTCACTCTGGACCACTCTGCCCTCTCTTCTTGCTATGCCTCACATTTCTCTGTGCTCTGTCAAGCCCACCTGTGTTGCCTGCATTGCTTTTGGCCTCTTCTGTCCTACACCCTGGACTCCCTTATGTGTCACCAAGCTGTGATCTTGGGTAACTACAGCCTCTACCCAAGCTCTCCAGGCTCTCCCTAAGGCTTTCTAAGAAGCTGCCCCTTCCCTCTTCCTTTCTAGGCTCATTCTCCTCTAGATATAACTGTCCTGCCAGTCTCTTAGAGGTTCATTTCCAGGACCATCCGTACAATGGAAGACTATTGACACCTTGGCTGAGGACTGGCTCAATCCAAAGTTACTGGGGGTGACTGCTCTGTTGGCCAAGAGTCAGACAGAGAATGTTGGAAGGTGGAGCTTGTTTGGATACTGTTGATTTGTGTCAGCAGATCCTGAGAGAAAAATATCAATATTGGATCATTCAAAACTCATTAGACAGGGCCCTCTCTCTTGTTCTTTTCTTGGGCTTTCTGTTTTCTCATCAAGGTTGTATATCCTTTCCTCTGTCCCCAGTGACTTTTCCTTTTCTTTTTTCTAACCACTTGTTTCTCCCTGGTGTTCAGGTTATAATGAAGGTAAATTAAACTGAAAGCAAATTAAAAATAATGAGCCTAAAAAATGCCCTCAAAACAATATCCAATCACAAGTATAGAAAAAGCTGATCTTGAAGTGACTGCACAAATCATGGAGAAGTATTCAAAACCAAACTGCATGTGAAAATGCAAAGAGGGAGGAGGGGGGAGCAAAAAGAAAATGCATGACAAATCCACATGAAGTGTCCCAGACAGCTTTTGTCTGCACAGAAATGGTTTTATGGGATTCTCTGCAGAAAAAAAAAGGAACAAAAAAATTAAGGAGCTGGGTTCAAAAGATCAAGTTGCATTTTCATTGATCTCAGACTTGTAAGAGCTGCCCCATCAATCACAGTTGCTTAAAAATTCCTATTAATGGCCTCAAGTGCTGAGGCTGCCCATATGGTTTATCTTTGTAACATTTGGGCATCTCCCTGGGAGCAGTGTGAAATCTGTCAGTGTCAGAGCCAGATACTCTGCGCTCATCCCTACATTCCCGCAAGTAGTGTAAGGAAAAGAACTATCACTACAAGACTGAGGAGCACCATCTGATCCAGGACAAAAGCAGCAGCAGAGGGCAAGAAAAGAATGGAAAAACCAACCAAATAATTTGTTTTTCAGAGATACTGGGGACAACTGCACACCTAGGTAAAAATCCCAGTGTGTAGGTCAGGAGGTATATGGGACAGCTTCAAGCTGGGGTGCTGCATGGCACTGCACAGAGATAAATGCCTGTTTGCTCTCAAGGAGCTGCGATGAACATGGCTGGTGGAAGCTCTCAGACTAGAAGGAAAATAAAGAAGAGAATCCCCTAACATTATACTGAATGATGTGATTAACACCGTTGCAGGCTGGAAGTCTTGTCAGGTGTAGCCTGAGCTTGTCTCATCTCGAACAACTAAGTCAGCATGGTGGTAAATCACCGAATGGTGATTTTTAGACAGAACTTTGTAACTGTACAGACAGGAGCTGTGCTTCTCGGTGGTAACTCCCCACAGGCAGCAGATGTGCTTTTACTGAGCTGAAGACTTTGTCTGCAGGCTTTGGCATATGGGCATGGAGAGAATATTACAAATGCACTTGATGCTGAGCACATTTAAGACTTTCCCCTATTTCAGAACACTATGCCATCTAGCCAAAGAGACTGCATACCCTCAATGCCATCAGTTTTCCTTGGAGACAATTCAGATCCATAGCCAAAGTTCAACAAACAAATCTGTCTTTCAAATGGGCACCATTTTTCCTTTGTGTTGAGTTCTTATTTCTTTCATTGGGAAAATTGTCCGAGTTGTGACAGAGCAAGTAGGAGCCATTGATACGGTCAGGACATCCTTTGAGTTTGCAGGGTCTTTCTGCAAAGAAATCTTCAAAAGGAGAAGAATATTCACAATCCCTACTCCCCTCTTGTTTTCAATTTGCCCCCAGATGGGTCACAATGTATTAAAAAAGGGCAAATAGCTGTAGATAAACAGGGCCAGTGCAGTATCAGAGAGTGGTCACCTCTCCAGGTGGGCTGAGATTTACACGGGGTGCAAAGCTTAGGTGAAATTCACACTGGTCCAGGACTGAACAAATGTCCACCACCTGAGGTCTGATCAGAGGAAGTATGAACAATGCTGTGAAAAAAGTCATTTGCTGCTGAAGTGGGAGTAGAGCTGAGATGTCAACTGTGTCAGCCCTCTCTCTTCAGACAGCCATCAGGCTGCAGCTAATGTTTGAAAGCAGAACTGAAGCTAAACTTGTTGAACTGAGGTTTGCTGCATCCTGTGTGTGCAGGGGATCATCTCCTTTGTTTCCTCCTTAGCACACATGCACGCACGTATCGTTCCATTATTTTCAAGCTGTTTACAAGTGGCAATGTTGAATTTCAGTGCACATTCACTATTTCACATATTTTCATTTAGTCTCCTTTTTCTCAAATGCTTATGCACCAAATTTTTGAAGGTCCGTGAAAGTTTGCCTGCATTTTCTGGGCATCTTTTTCTTTCTGGTTCTACAAAGTTTCTCTGTAGCTTCAAGAAACCACTCTGATTATTTTGTCTTGTTCAGTTTGATCCTGTTTTGTGCTCACAGGAGCAAGAACACTTTTACTGGTGGCTGCCTTAGGATCCCATCAAGATGCCATAGTCTGTGAGATGAGAAATTGTGACCTCATCAATAGGGGGAGGAAAAGGGGAGGGTGAGACTGATTTTTTCATTTTCTACATCTAAATCCCATCAGGCTTTGTATTTTCATTTCAAATTCTTTCTAAAATACTGTATCTATTTTCCTCCAAGATACTAGGACTGAAATGACTTTACACATTGCCACCAATTAGTATTTTTCAAAACAGAAATTATTTGTCTTCAAAAAGATTTAAAACTTATCCAACAAAAAGGACCCAGAAAGGGTAAAAAAAAAAAAAACACACCAAAACCCCAGAGAAGATATGAGTGCTGTAGAAACAGGCAAGTCACATAAGAATTAAAGTTCCTTACACATGGCCAAGTTAAATAAGACCTGGAAAGACACATGGTTCTCCTGCCAGCACCCCCTGAACTCTGGGGTGTGGGCTTGTGAAATGCCTGGGAGGCAAAGTTGGTCCCCATTGTGTCTTGTTTAATTTGGCTGCTTGAAGTATTGACTTTTTTTGGCTCTTCCTACAGCTCTCACACCTTCCTTTAACATAAATGTCCTTTACATTTTCAGCATGCCTTTTCCCCAGCCTTCCATGCCATATTGTTTGGACAATTGTCTCTTTTTCTCTGTGCACCTACGCGAGGCTGCTGGCACAGCACTGGGTTTATCTGCACACGGAGAGTAAAATCACACTGAAGAGTACCATCGGCCAAGAACTGTGTTTCCAGGGGTGCACTTTTCTGCTCTGCATGCTGGTAATGAGCTGGCAATTGTGCCCTGGAGATTTCTGCTGGCCAGCAGCAGGGCTGCTCTGGAGCAGCACACAATGGTCAAGTTTTCCTGCCTGTGCAACCCCACAGCCTTTGCAGCCTCAGCTGGAAACTCTTTTACCATCCCCTTGCCATGGGTTGATGATAAAATACTAAGCTTGCTCCCAGTAAGCTTGTATGTCTGGGTGATGTTGCAACAGCAGTGTGAGCCTACCTATGCTTGGTGATGTCAGTCATCACACAGCATGCTCTTCCTCCCACCTGACTTAAATTTTGAAAGTAGAAATCAAGAAACATCACCTTTAACACAGTACCAAATTGGCCAAGGTGGGGACTTTGTCATCACTTCCACCACTGATTACTGTTCCGCAATAAATGGAGCAGAGACTGGTGTAGGGTATTGATGGCCAAGAGCAAGGCTTTTGTTCAGTTTACTGTCTGTAAAATGGGGCTACGCTGCCTTGACCCAGCAAGGGCGGTACAGGGATTACAGTTATTCTCTAACTGCCTTGGCCATGGAAAGCAGAGGATAAATTTTCAAGCACTGTCACAAAGAGGAGGATGCAGGTATTTTTTTCTAGCTATATAAAGCAGCAAAAGGTCTCTTAGAAATTAACCTAGATAGAACAGAATTCAGTGGAAAAATCTGAAATCATGTTTTGTTGCTGTATGAAAGTCTTTATTAAGACATTAATGCCCAACAAGTTTGCTGAAAAGCAGTCAGCTCATGCTCATACTGAAGGACATTAGTCTTCACTTGCAGCATTAGAAATGTTTTCACCCTGAAGTATGTACCTGTCTGAAAGGGCAAGGCTCAAACTGTGTGAGAACAATGCAGGAATGGAAGAAATGTTAGTTGTTGAGACCAGACTAGAAGGCTGTGGAAGCACATCTGTTCTTGTCACTGCAGACTCTCTTTCAGGGGCTGCTGGGTCAGGGGACACCATCATCTCTGTGTCTGTTGACAGCATCAAGGACAGAACTTATGTTCTTTCCCCTCTATACCACCAAAATAGTCCTAGAAGAGAGGGTCCTGCTGCAGTGCCTATTCAGGGATTGAACACCAGCAGCCAATAACATTTTTCTTTCCATTATTGCTATGAAAAAAAAAAAAAAGCTCCAGAAGGAAATCTGAAAATGTGTGGTGAGAAGTCAGAGAAGCCAGGAAATGGAAATGGATGGCTGGACTCTTTGGGATTGTTACAGGCAGCTCTGGTTCAGTGAGATTTACTGGGCTGCCACTTTGCTGGCCTGGGAGATACATTAGAAGATGTTATTTAGAAATCATAAATAATCTCATTATATTGCAGCTGTTAGCATTCTGGGAAACATGGATAAAAGTAGTGGAGATATGAATTAAAGAACCCCCGAGTGGCACAACTGTGGCAACAGCTGAAGGGAGAAAAAAAACATAGATATTATGGATGGATGAACTTAGAGAATTTTTTTTAGGTTTTGATTCAGGCTCAATTGAAATTGTGAACTCCTTGCTTGCCTTGTAGGGGCAACTCATGGATGTTGTATGTTGCTCTTTCTGTTGTAGAACTGTTGGACGTAGACATGGAAAATTCCATTAGCACTGGGCATCTAGTCCACAACCCACCCAGGACTGATCCTGCAGGACTTTCCTGAGCTTTAGAACTATGAGTCTAGTCCACATCTATTCATCTTGTCAAGCTACTTTACTTGGTATTCCCCTCAAATTTCTGTTTTCTTCCTGTTCTTGCTGTATATTCTCTTTGCAACATGACGAAAAGTAAATCACTGCTAAAATTTGGTGTCATACTGCCCTGAACATGTCACATTGATTTGTATATGGCTGTGGATGCATTTCATAGATATTGCTCATTGTTGCCAATACAATGACCACTGAATAGTCTACCAGCTTAGATGTGAAACAGATGAACACTGGCAGATCCTTTTACATAGAACCATAGAATGCCTTGGGTTGGAAGGGACCTCTAAAGGTCATCTAGTCCAACCACCCTACAGTAAACAGAGATATCCTCAACTAGATCAGATTGCTCAGATACCTCAGGTATCTTGGCACACTCATACACTCACAAGGTGAATATGACTCGGATATTAGAAAGGGGAAGGCAAAGAACAAAGGCCATATGACAGCTAAGCCTGGATACCTCTCTCTGACCCTCTCACTTTTCACTATTTATAAGCCTTAGTTGACATGTTGAACTATGGTCATGTTAGGCACCTGTTTCCAGCCTTACATTTCTCCTCTGTCATTATAGAACCTTTCCATCTTGTCCTGTGTGGTGGAAAACACAGAATTATTTCATTTCCTGGTTTGGATTTGTGTATGAGTAGACCTGAGACGTGAGACAGGGTCTTCAGTTTTTAACAGGAGCCAAGTATGATAAATCAAGAATCATATTAAACGGGTTTTTATCTCCAGAAGTTCTTTGAATCAGTTTCCTTCCCAGATCATGACAGTGATAGGCAATGCTTCCCAAGTCCCCTGTTACAGAGGAAGACAGCTGAGATAACTCCTAACACTTCATGGTGTTTATGTCACCCTAAATAGAGAAAGAACATTTAGGCATAGCATAAAACCGTTTATGTTTCTGTACAGGCAATGCAATTGATTTTATGTGCTTTTAATTGTGATTGTTTAGTGATTAGTTGCCTGACACATTTAGTAGCTATTAACAGTGTATACAATAATGTACACAGTGTAAACAACAGGTTTAATACAGCATATTTTATGTTTAAGGAGTTCAAAGACTGGGGTTTTTTGTTGACATGTGTTTTATCTTTGTGGCCAGAAGCTAGAGCATTTCAAGCTCCTTTGGACTAGTTCAAATTCTCCAGTCAAGAAGGAGGACAGTTTATTATTTATTGCCCAAAAGTATCTGAGCTATTCATAGAAAAATCTTTACAGACTTTATATTGTCCCTTTTACAAGGCCAGGGCCAGTTCTTCCTTATTTTGGATGTGTGCACTTTATTTTTAATTTTTATGTAGGTTTCTTCAGGCCAGATCAATCTCCTTTTACATAATCATTTATTCTTTTTTACTTTTTTTCCCTCAGTTCACAATTTTTTTTATGCTGGTTTCCTCTGGTCTTCTGTAAAATTTGACTTCGTAATGTTCCCAGAGTTAGGAGTTGGAATATGTTATGGGTGACCTTACAGCTGTAGGAACCCGTGTAAAAAACCCATAAAAATGTAAGACTGTATAAAAGTGGAAGTCACTTTTATTTAGTTTTCTAAAAAACATGACACTGCCACTGCACACATGGGACTCATAAGCTCCAAAATGCATGTCTCTATTCTGTGCAGAATAACTTGCATGCAAGGAGTGATTGCCATCAAACCTTCACTTCATCTTCTGTCTTTCTTTTCACTGGTGATAATGCATTGGATTTTGGACAGATCTTTCATATGTTTCAGGAGTCACACACAGGCTTTCACTTTAGAATCTTGGTTAATTACTCACAGGAAATCTTGGGTGACATTGTTGTATATTGTCTTCTATTGAATCTATTGGAGAGGGTCCAGAGGAGGCCACAAAAATGATTGGGGGCTGCAGCACCTTTCTTATGAGGACAGGCTGAGGGAGTTGGGTCAGATCAGACTGGAGAAGGCTCTGGAGTGACCTTAAAGTAGCCTTCCAGTATCTGAAGGGGACATACTGGAAAGCTGGGGAGGGATTTTTTATATGGGCATGTGGTGATAGGACAGGAGACAACGGTTTTGAACTAGAGCAGGGTAGATTTAGATTAGACATCAGGAAGAAGTTCTTTGAGGGTGGTGAGACACTAGAATGGGTTGCCCAGAGAACACCTCATCCCTGGAAATGTTTAAGACCAGGCTGGATGGAGCTCTGAGCAACCTGATCTAGCAGGAGGTGTCCCTGCCCATGGCAGGGGGCTTGGAACCAGATGATCTTTAAGATCCCTTCCAACTCAAGCTGTTCTATGATTTCTATGATTCTCCCTCCTCATTCTGGGTAGCTTACTAGTAAAGCTTGGCTTCTTGTTGGGGTTACAGTAAGAGAAATGTCACACACAGTGTGCTGCAGTCTTGCTGCTATTCTCCCGTTACTGGACTGGGGTTTTCTGCTATTGAGTCAAATGTGTTGTGACTTTGGCGAAACCAACACGTTCCTCAGTGTTTACCAGTTTCACTGCTGTTGATCATGTCCCTGGTTATCAGTATCAGTACTGGCCATACTCTGACTCTTTGCTCTCATGTTCCTCTAGTGCTTTTAGACACAAATCTGCATGCATATTTTTTTTCTATCTAATCTGAATATTTCGGTATACGAACCTTTGCATAGCAACATAATATAAACCATGGAATACAGTGCTGGTCCTGGTTTGGATGGTCGGCAGGCTGTACTTAAGTTTATGCTGGGTTAATTGCACTGCAACTTGTTCCAGCTTTACTGGGAGAGGCAGATGCAGGTAATTACATCACGTCTCCAATCACCAGATCACATTATCTATTTACTACAACAAACTGACTGCAGGATTTCCTTTGCACCTGTTCTTGGGCCAGTTACACCAGCTAAAAATGAAACTGTATTAATGTGCAATAACCTGACCGCACACTAACATGACCGCACACTAACAGAAATGTTGTAATCCAGCCCAAGCAGGAGAAGAACTTGAAGCCATGTCACCCCAACAAGCAGGCCCCTGGGCATCCCTGATTCTGACAAAGGAAACACTGGGAAGATGGTGGACACTGCATGACCCCAGGGCTGTCATCTGTGTAGTCTGGAGGGAAAAGTCCTTCCCAGGCATGGCCACCTTCATTCAGAATGACTACAGGCAGGCTGTCCTTTTGGCTGAACCAACACCACTCTCTCCATCATCCTAAGAGAAGGGCTGATGCTTTCTGCTCACAGCCCCACTTCAGTCAGCTCTGTGTCCCTGAAGTACTGCTGCATCCAGGCAGCTGGAAAATAGCGCCCTGAGATGTGTACAGGGTTGGATGCTCAAGAGGAAACATGGCCTAGCAGAGTCTAGGACTGCTTGTGAAAGTGTCTAAGAGGAGCCTGCAGAAGTCACCCTACCTCAGCAGAGGAGGGCATTATCCAGCTGAATGTCAGAGCTTCCAAAATGCTCAACAAATTTAGAACATTACTGGAATAAGAACAGCTATCTGTAGGAACTTCAACCAGTGTAAAATTATACAGGCTCCTAATCCTTCTCCCCCACCAGCATGCAATGAGTTCCACATTGAGTCAGAAAAACAGACGAGCTCAGTGCTCCAGAGATAGACTATTGCACAATTAACCCTCCTGTGGAGGTTTATTGCTCCTCACTGAATCAGCTGATGCTGACCACTATCCAGCACAGAAGCCACGTTCATCACTGGGCTGTTGCAACACAACAGCATGCAGCCATGTGAACTGTTCCTTTCCCGTCTAGTCCTCCGTTCAGGCAGGCTGGAATTACTGAAGACTTTTATTGTAGAAAAGAGTTGATATTTAAAGAGGTGAGTTCCATACACTACTCCTGCCATTTGTGGTCATGTTACTCTTCTGGGGTGATAAGCAACAGTTACTGACACGGGAAAACAATCCTGGAAAAGAGTTCTAGGGATTTTAGCTGTATTCTACACAGTTTCCTAGATAGCAATTGAGAAGGAGCAGTCAGAAAACTGAGTGAGCCACTTTTCCAGCACAAATCTTGTGGGTCAACAGCAAGCTACACAACCCCCCCCCAGGCGACCAACAGACAAGCTTTCAGAAATGGTCCCATCAGTGGGCTCAAAACACTGGGTTACAGACCTGGCCAAAATGCCTGGCCCTGCAGACCTCGTCTCTAAAGATGAAAAAGTGCTGAAGGAGTCAGATGCTCCTTGGATGGGAACTGGCTTATTTATAGCCAATTACTCCTCAGCCACACCAGCACTCTCCTCACAAAGCTCTGTCACTGCTTTCACAGCTGCGTTTCTAGTGTGTCTGTAGCACTGGCATGCTCAGGCATTCCTCTTGCCCAGGACTTGAGTGCATTTCCATGTTGTTGTTTTGTTTAAAACGATGCCCAACAAACAACATCCAGCAAAACTCATCTGCTAATCCTAGTCTAACGTGGGATGTGTGCTCTGGGTCAGTGCACCTAGTTATGTTGGGAGAAAAACAATCTGAACTCTTGGGTTTTTTAATAGCAAATGACTGCCTGTCAGCCCTCACCTACATCAGTAAAGCTTCACCCGCTACGCAATAAATCAGCCACACTAGAAGATCATCTGCTGAATTTTTGCTGTGGTATATTTAACATAATGTCACAGGCTGTGTTCCTCCATTTCTATCATGCATGTTTGTGCCCGTGCATTTTGCTTCAGCACACAGTACTTACATTCCCTCCAAGAACACTATGTCGCACTGGAGTGCCATGTCCTGGTATTACTGAGCTGCATTGATTGTGGTCATGGTAATATTTATGTTCTGTGCCTGTCAGTGTGTCAAGGAATGAAGCTAACTAAACTTTGCCATGCTGACAAACCCCCTCTGAATATTTTTGTCCCATCTTTTCATTTGTGTAACAAGTTGCCAGGTCTGCATTTGGAACAGCCTCTGCTGCAAGATGAGGGGACCTCCTATCATTGGGAATTCCAGTATCTTTCCTGGCATTTGGATCGGGCTTTTCAAAAAGGGTACTTCTTCAAAAAGGTACATGATGTTTCACCTTTTAAATCTGCAGCATCTAACTGGGAAATACAGAGCCTGTTCTTCTCCTGGACTGGAAGTCAGAAGGCTGTGTGGGTTAAAAGTGAACGAGTCATCACGGGACTGGTGGAGTAAAGACTCCCTGGTTTCTGCAACTCTCTAGTAGATCCTCTGGTGTCTAATAACATGCAAATGCCAGATGAAACATGGGGTGGGGGCCATGCATGCAGGATACCTGGTCCATGTGTGGCTTCTTTGAATGAGGAGATGTCAAATGGTGGCCTTCCCTGAAGTGGGAAAAAGAATAAGGGAACTGTTATCCTCCTCCGTCTCTTCTAAAGAAACGTGTGAGAACTGTGACCACATTATCAAAGCTGCTTAAAGTTGGCCAAGGGGTTCAAATGTTCATGGTGAAGTAGGGAAGAAAGTAACTGGAGGGGAATCACACAACTGCCACCTCTGCCCCCCTACTCATGCTTTGCAAATGAGTAGTCAAAGGGCTCCTGAATGAGAGTGCGACCATGCTAGGAGGACTGTGGTTAAGGCAGTCACCCAAAGAAAGGGACTCTTCCAGGGATGGATGCTGCATGTACTGCAACCTCAACTGCCCACCAGGCAAGCTGGTCCCTGGTGGATCTCACAGACTAGCCCCAGTGCATCTCTCCTATTGCCATCATCTCTTCTCTGGGAAGCCTCAGTAAAAAGTGGCAAATGGCTCAGAAACTTGTGTTGCTACAGGGGTGGCAAAGGACAAATTCCACTGCTGTACACAAGATACCTCTTTCATACCTAGGTCCACATCAAATTCAATGTTCACCTTGTGTTTCTGGGCGGGTGTCAGCTCAGGGGAGTGTTACCCTGAGAGGATTTCACCTGTGCCCCTAATTGAACACTAAGTACAAGATTTTAACATGCTTTAGCTATTATTTTGGTACTGCCCTCTATTTTTGCTTTGCACAGTGATAATCAAGGAAAAAGTTTGCTATTTTTCTCACATTTCTCTGTTGGCTTGTTTTTAATCCTCACAGACTGTCAGTGTAACTTTCACAGAGTCATATTTGTGTACTTAAAACTTTGCATCTTGGGACAGGGAAGCCTCTCTAAGTTGGGGTTTTTTCCTGTTCTTTTTCAGTCTTGATGCTGAATGTTCTGATCCTGAATCACAGAAACACTTAAACATATGCTAAAATGAAGGATGCTGTCTTGTTTTATATATGTGCCACATAAGAGCTAAATAAATATTTCTACAAACATGGTCAATAAATTTTCACCCTAAGGCCAACAAGTTTCATACTGAAGCTAATTGGGTGGGGTAACATTATCTCAGTGTGCTGAAGAGCTTGGGTGGATCAGGGACAGGGTGCTCAATACCTTGAAGGATCACACTGCTGAAGAGTTTGGTGATAATTTCAAAGCTCTTCCCCACAGTTTCCTACTAAAACACTTAGAAACTGGGATTCCAGTTCTTCACACTGATACTGAAGGTTGTGCTTTTGCTGTCTTTTGCTTTCTTCAAGATAAAAATGACATGTTTTGACACTGAGGATGATTTTGATTTGTTGAATCACCTTCTCTTCTTAGCTGAAATACACTCACCCACAAATAATTAAATGGCATAAATAAGAAAGAGCAGTCTAAAGCAAATAGCCAGCAGAAGGAAATACTGGTTCACATAAAATACTATCAACCTGTAGAAATCATTGCCATAGGATGGAGTCAAACCCAAAAACACCACAAACCTCAACACACAGACTGAAGAGTATGAAAGATTCTGAAGGAACTTTAGAAAGGCTAGAAAACTCCCTGTTTCAGAATTAAACCAAGAATTAAATATTAGTGGTAAACAGAAGACAACAAGGAGAGGGGCGAATGCTCTCCTGTCCATAGTCCCTCCAACCCCTTTTTGGCAGCATCCACGCTGGACATAGTAAAAGCAATGCAGTCGGATAGACTAGGCACAGAACTGGGGATGGTATTGGTATGTTTATCTTCCCCTGAAAAACAAAAATTAAGGAATGCTTTCAGAATTTATCTTTCAAAGTCTTTCTACCTTTCTCGTGCTTCTTCAGTTCAGAAAAAAAAAATTAAAAAAAAGGGTTTATTGACACAAGGAAAGTTGTAAACTCTGCAGGCATAACTTAAAGCCAGGCTGGGGGGGAGCTTCAGCTTCCCCACTGATTTCAGTGTTAATGTCTCAATCTCATTTTAGAAGTGCAGTGCAAATGAAAAACGGACACATACCCCAAAATGACATTTAAAAACAAGAAGCAAATTGTGCTGTTATTTTAAAGTATTATTGTCTATATGGACTGTGAAAAATAATACTGAACAGCTTTTTATTAGACTTTAACAATCAAAACAACAACTCTAGCTGCCCATAAGACACATTTCCTGTGACAGCAGGCACCTTATGGATCCCAAGCAGTCGATTAAAATATTTCTTGAGATGACAGAGTTTTTATTTTTATTGTAATATTGCCTGTAATATTAGCACCATGTCTTCATTTCCTCTGTTGTGCAAACACGCCTGACAGTATTTTGAAAATGTCTGTCTCTAGAAGACCACCGAGGAAGCCTCACAGACAGAGAGAAACACAGAGGGAACAATTGCAAAGATTTATTTAGCGCATTCTGTGCTTGGCACTTAGAAACAGAGTTCCGTGCATAGGGCAAATCTTTATACACCTTTTTCTTCATACATATTTTACATACCATTTTTATTGCCCTCTTTTATATTCATAATATTGAATCCCTCACTAGGCATATAAATACATTTATCTACAACACCTCACAACAAATCTCAATAATATCTGTATTCTGTTACTTGGTATTTGCATTTTCACACAACTTAAATGCATAGCTTGCACCAAGCTACAATGGTTTTCTTATCTTTAAAGGATTTGAAGGAAAAAAAAAAAAAAGAAGAAAAAGAAACAGAAAAGAAAGATGTCAAAAGGCAATGATCTATACGGTTAAACAGAGATCATGTGGCAGGCAGGAGGTTGACGAATACTCAAGAAATATTCGACCTCACTGCTACTGAAATGCTAATGGTTTTCTATGGCAACTCTTGCATGCAAGGTGAGGGAGGCTGGCTGCACTTCTGTAGAGAAGAGCTCTCTTTTCTCACTGCACTTCCCCACGGGCTCAGTCTGGACAGTTTCCTCCCATTTGGATTCAGTGCTATGGGACACATGTTCCCCACAAAGGCTGTCATCCATTCAGTTTGGGTGCATCACTTTGGGTCATGTCAACAGGAGCTGAGCCCCACTGTCCTCCATGCATGTTTCCAAAGATCAGTCCCTGTTTATGTCTGAGGCTTTCTTGTGGGTTGAAACTTTTCTCTCTCTTCTCTCTCTCCCATCTCTGTCCGCAGGCTGGGTGCTGGGAAGCTCAATCCTTGCAAAGAAACAGCCAGTTGGGCAGAGTCATGGTGAAAATGCAGAAATCTCTTTGGGATGAGACGCTCCAGCCTGGCACCATTCCTGTGCCACAGTGGAAAAAAGACCCATGGGCCACTGTTGGCTTCTGAAATGGGCTGAGCCACTCCAGCAGTCAGGAACGGTCTAAGAAGAGGGAGATCTTTAAAGCTATTGACAATGCAGCTTCAGAGGATGAATCCTTGGGAAACTGCCTTTCTTTGAGACTCAGAGAAGACAGCACAGGGGCACGGCTCCCTCTACGCCGAGAGCTCACACTAGCTGAGAGTTAATGCATAAAACGGTATATTCATCTGCTTCTCTCCAGCTTCTCATTGAAGTCATGCCTTTCTCTCTGCAATGTCCAGAAAGAGCAGACACTCTGTGCCAGGTTTGGAGGCCCTGGGCTAGAACAAGCTGCAATGGCTGTCGGTTGAGGCTTTCCACAAGGTTTTGTGGCACATACCTAGATGGCTTGCGTTCTTATTTATCATTACAATACTAGTTCCACTATAAGTTTGAAGGCAAAAAGGTACTGGGATGTATTTACCCCTGGAAATGATGAAGGTCCATCTGCCTTCGAAGCCAAGGAGAGGCATGGCTTATTAGACCATGTGCACAGACATCTGTGAGGAGGAGCCCTGAACTGCACCATACTGTCTGTTGTCACAGGCATTGGCCGTCTGCTGGTTGCCAGAGGGAGGGCTGATCATGTGCATCCCGTGATCCATCCCTGTGGAAAGGTATTGCCTCTCTCCGAAGGCCCCACTGGATGGGGAAGAGCAGAGTAAAGTGCTTTGGGAGGTGGTGAGTTTCTCTGGGCTTGCCGCCAGCCTGGGGGAAGCAGGGAAATTGTATCCATAGAGGTTGTAGGGATTGTGCAGGGAGAAGGCATTGTAGGAGCTCTGCTGCATGTGGCCACCACCAAACATGTGTGAAGAGGAGGAGGTGGAGGCAGGGTTGCCTGCTTGCATGACATACTGAAACTGGGAGCTGGGGAAGGATCCCAGCTGGCCGCTGTATGCCTCCATCTTGCTGTTGCTGGGCAAGGAGGAAGGAGTTGGCATTCCTGAGATCAAGGATGGAGTCCTCTGAGGCATGAAGGTTTCAGAGGGCTGCGAGGCGGAAGCAGTGCCACTCTGCAGCCGGTTGTAGCCACCGTCACTCAGCCCTGGGTAGCTCTGCAAGGCAGCCATGTTGCTTCTGGCACATGGGGGATAATCAGACAGGTTGAGGTTGCAAAGCTGACTCTCCCGGCAGCCAACGTTGAAGGTGTTGGGGGCCAGATGAAAGGCTGGAGGCGAGCAGGATGGAGAGAGAAGGTGAGTGGAAGCAGAGGGTGATGGGGTCCCCGTGCTGGAGGTGGTTGGGGAGGTGCCTGTACTGCCTCCTGCAAAACAAAACACATGGGAGGATGTTCAGACCGTGGGACCACATCTGTGAAATGAGACGGTCTCATTAAAAAAACAGCTTAGGTTAATAAAGAAACAAGGGTGGTAAAATGGCTGCTGGAAAAATCAGTCTTTCTTGGCAAGGGCCCTCACTTTATTAATAGCATCCCTTGGTCCTTCCTGCTGCTTTTTTGTTATGACTTTGTTTTTCAACGGAGGTTTTCTTCCCTTTTATAATAGGAGAGGGAAGCAAGCCTGCCACAAAGCAATACAAGGCAGCAGGACAAGCTGCAAGAAACCACTGCTCTGTCAGTCAAGAGATCTGCCATTTCCCATCATGTTTGTCTAGTCCTTTTTTTTGAGGGGGGGGGGGGGGAAATGTCTTTTCTCCTCTTTCCTGTTCTTCAGGAAGCCCACCAGTCAGTGAGCTGTATGGCCCTGCTGCAAACATGCTCTGTCATCTGCTTTGGAGCCCTGCAGCAGGAAGTGGCTGAAAGCATGTTGGATTTCTGCACCGTTCAACAGTTTTTTGGGATGGCTCGTGGTGCAGCGGTACTGATTTAAGCCAGAAGAAACACTAAAATTAAGGGACGCAGTTTCAAGCTGTAGCCTGTTCCACAGAGCAGAGAAGGGGGATGTGTCAGGATTTTCAATCATGTGCTTCAACTTGAAAAAGGATTCCATATGTTGTTTCACTGGTGTTCGCAAAATAGTGATATATATATGCATGTCAGGAGTATCGAAGTATTATATAATATTTATGCTATGAATGATAGAATTGATTACCTTGCACAGCAGGGATGCTCACATGTTCTGACCTGGGAAAACAATACTGCATAATACTGCTAAGAACAGTAACAAACTGTAAGTAAGTGATATGAAGAAGCTGATGGCACAGTTTTTGAGCTTCAGGAGAGGCTATTTATAGGAAAGATTCTGAGTTAGAGGAAGCTTCCTTGGTTCACCAGGAAAATTAGTTCCGTGCTTAAGGGAATGCAGTTTTGCGGTGTGAAACTTTGTTTTCTTGTTTGAATTATTCTCTTTGCATAAAAACCCATTTTTGCATTAGGAAAATTAACACTGAAGACTTGTAGAAGGAGAATAGAGGTGCTAGTGAAGAAATTTGACCAGGAGATAAGCAGAACCAGAGGAACTAGGAAAACAACTGTTGAGGCAGCGTTCTTGACAAGCTAGAAATGGGCAGGTGAGAGGCAAAGGGACTGGAAAAGAGGATGTTAGAGTGGGCAGATGAAATTTAACCAACATAGAGATTGCACACTGAGGAGCAAAAGTAAGGGACAGCTTTTTCATGTGTTGCCGTATAGAAAAAAATAAACAAAACAGTAGGATTTTGAGACCAGTCTAGGTCTGCTGCTAAACAGGGAGGAACTGAATGCAATGCTGCTTGATGAAAAGAGAATAGGTGATGCTAATGGTTAAGAGATGCACTAAAAAGATTCTGTGTCAGTACTGGGTGGTAAGAATGTAAATGAGATTACAGCTGACCCTTTCCAACACATCTAAGATGAATCATAATGGGGCTTTAGAGTGAAAATGTAACTTTGAGACATAATAACATTTGGGATGTTTTAACTTAAAAATGTTTTTGAAACAAGAGCCAGAAAAAAAAGAAGAAACCCAGCCTTGAGTAAGCACAGCCTGGAGTGGCTGCCACTGACCCAGCATCAAGAAAATGTGTTTCTGTGTTGCTAAGTCAAAGCAGTCATTGCCATTATGAGCCACGGGGAGGAATGTTTATTACTAAGCCACTGACTCCTTTTGCCATTCATTCAGAAGCATGAAAGAGAAGCATTGCATCAAAATTCCATTAAAATTAATGAGAAAAATTGAAGTTTCAAATGGCATCATGGACTCTCCATATTCCCTTCCTGACAACACTGAAATGTTCAAGCTTGCTAGAGCATTTTAGATTCAAAGACTTTTTTTTGTTTTTTTTTTAATTCTAATTTAACATTTTCTTTAAAAGGTACACTTCCCTGATTCATTTAAAGTCTCTGTCTGACAATCTCTGGCTAATTTTGTTGTGTTAAGATGGTACATTCTCCAGCCTTTTCTCCTTGTCATTCTGTTACAGATTGTCAATACTGCAGCAGAGTCAGCAGAAGGGAACATCTACCTCTCTACAAGTAGTTTCACTGCAACGTCTGTCTTAGCTGAAATTTCTAATAAAGGTAAGATTGAATCAATGTACACAGCTACAGACATGCCTTTTCCTGTTAGCCCTGTATTAAAGTGGGTAACCTCCAACAGAGGGGGCAGGCAGACAGCTGAGTTCATATATCGTCACTTAGCTATCAAAGCCCGAAATACAGAGGTCACATAATCACAAAACAAATACAGCACAAAGTGAGATGCAATTAACCCACAGTAATTCTACACTTGATCCCTTAAACCACATATTTAATGAACAAATTTCAGATGGTGACTTGCTGACAGTGTCTGGAAAATAAGTAAAATGTATAGGAATATAGGTATGAGAATTTAATGATCTCTTTGAAATAAAATAGAATAAACAATTAACTGCAAGGTCTTCATTTTGGTCGTCCTTTGCCCCTGTGTAGTGTTTAACTTAACGTTTAAAAATTATAGAATCATAGAATCGTTTTGGCTGGAAGAGACCTTCAAGATCATCAAGTCCAACCTTATTCCCAGCCCTATCAAAACCACTAAACCTGTCCCGAAGCACAACATCTGCCCGGCTCTTAAACACCCCCAAAGATGGTGACTCCACCACCTCCCTGGGCAGGCTGCTCCAATGCCTGACAACCCTGTCAGTAAAGAAATTCTTCCTGCTATCCAGCCTGAGCCTCCCCTGGTTCAGCTTCAGGCCCTTTCCTCTTGTTCTGTTGCTGATGTGATACTAGGCAGGAGAAGAGCACACACACCATTTACCTCAAGCATTAGGCTTTAAACATCTGCTAAGGAGATACGATTGAGTTGTTCCAGTAACTGAGGCTTTGGCTCCACAGGGTAAGAGTAAGTAAAGGTCACTGATTAGCAATTGTGAGGGTTGTTCAATGGTTCCAAAACTGAGAATTGCACATTTCAGGTTACCCCAAAAGAGAGACTGAAAGTGATTCTGCTCTGAATTATCCCTATTTGCAGGCCAACAGAAACACCCTGAAGAACCACACAGCAATCAGGAAACAAAGTAAAAAAGATTTTGTTTCTTTTTCTTTGTAACTTTAAAATGATGAGGAGGTGAGGGATCTATCAATGGGAGCTAATACCAGACCTGACATTTCTCAAGAATGCTTTGATGCCGATGTCAACCACAAGCACAGAACTCATCATCCTTCTGCTGCAACAGAGCACAACACAGAAGCCTGAAGCTCCTGATAATGTGCAGAATAATCTTTACACCTTTAAGTGGAATGGGAAACAATACAAAGCAAGGCCCATCTAAGCTCACTTTCTTCAGAAGGCAAAGAGCTCCACTCTGCTCTGAACAATATTTCTTACTATTTTTGCTGGCAGCACTAAGTATGGGTCAAAGGCAACCTGGAAGTTATACCTTGGACTATAACTGTTACAAAGTCAGCCAAATACCCCTAGAGATGGCAGCAAGCCCAGCAGGTACATCCACACCATACTACAGTCTCAGATACACAGATGTGTATGTCGTTTTAATGGAAGGCATGGATGCAAACCAGTCTAGTTAAACTGATACACAAGGCTGTGTTTAGGTCTGGTTTAAGTCAGCTGAAATCACAATTAAGCAAGAACAAAATTAATCCCTCGATAATTCTCCTCTGTTCCTTTTCTCTATCCACTGTTCCTCCTGGAAATAGTTGCCAGCACCAACAACATTTACCAGTAATGTCACAGTATCTCTCCCCTCCACCCTTATCATGATTCCAAAGTGATTAATTACTATTGTGTCTGGTCTCCAGAAGACCATTTTTGGCTTTGCATACATTAGTCCCATATATGTGCAGTTAGCAAGCCACATTTGCATAAAATACAAGGGGCATCATTTCAAAGGCCCCTCCTTTAAATCTGAACCCTGCTCTGCATGGCAGATGAAAGTGTCTGTCCACACAGTGTCCTGCCATTATGTCCAGGACTTAGCCAAGCATTGGTGCCATCCTGAAAGGAGTCTGAGCTCTGTCTGGGTATATGAGTGATAACTAAGGTGACCTTACTAAAGAATCAGGAGCATTTCTAAAGAGAGAATGATCTAGTGCAAGAAAGGTCAAAACTTGCAGAAGGGACTGACAAGTATGAAGTTGTTATTAAGGAGGGGAGGTGGGGAAAAAGAAGTATGAAATCATGGTGGAAGATAGAGAAACCCTGTAGAGAGGGTGGGATGTAAAAACAAACCTTCTTCCTCATGCTAGCATTCCCTCTTGTGACACCATATATATATAAATGCTGGATGTGTACCTACAAGGTTTAGGCAAGAATCTACAGCTTCCCATCTGGGTACAAGAAGAACTGCCCTTAAAACTTCATCTCAAGTAGCTTATGACTGGTCTTTCCTTCCTGTCAGCTGTGTCCTTTTAAGCCTTGGTAATAGTAGAGTCTTTCTATATGTTCCAAGTAGACTTTTTATTTTTATCTAGACTGAGATTGTGTTAAGGATAATTTCAGGGTGTACTGCAAGCCCAGACATACCCAGTCCACAGGTATGATGTGCCTTAAATGAGGAGATGGAGTATTCTCAAAGCATTCAGCATGCTGGGGCATCTGAAAGGGAATGGGTACCTCTTCCACACAGGGTAGGTCACGTAGAGAACTTCTAACACTGCAGTGTATATGGAAAACACATCTGCCAGCAACCAGAGTTAGCCAAGGGAGCTTTCTGGCAACAGGGAAATCGCGGGGAGAGCATCAGTGCCAAAGGAGTCTGTGCATGGAAAATTTTCTGAGATCTCTCTTACGAATGACACCACACTAGCTAGTTGACCCATAGCTTATCCCAATCTCCTTTATCTGAAAGGTGCACATAAAACATACTTTGGACTCCCCTGCAGAATATTTTCCTTGCTAATGTTTCCAGGCATCAGTTTCTACCATCACCTGCAGTGCCTCCATACAAACCTTTTGGTCCTTGAAGTCCTTGCTTAGTGCAGAGAGCAAGCACAAGCTGAAGCTGCAGTCAGCACAAGATATCTGAACAGAAGAGCCATGCCCTGTGCAATGGCAGAGCCTCGTCAGACAGGCAAGAGCTTTAGAGTTGTTTGGGCAACTTGATCACTGCCATTATCTGACCACATCAATAGCCTGCAGCTCTTAGCATGGTTGAGTTCAGACAGTGATAACCTGGTTTTCATTGTCTCGTTAAGAACAGATGTGGCTCAGGGTCCTCAGAGCTTGTGCCTTGGCTTTCTAACAAGGATGGGAAACACAAGGTGATTTGTCTTAAGATTTTACATTTTGAAATGTCAGTCAGCACAGTTATTACTCTTTGAGTGCAAGCACTTCTTAAACAGCTCAGCCTGCTTCCACCTACAAGCTAGTTTAGCTTATCATGGCCACAGATATGAGCTGCAGGTTTGTCATGGCCAGACTGTGGCCTGGAGACTGTACTCAGCCCAACATGAGACCCACAGCCTCAGCCCAGCCATCTTCTCCCACCTTCAGATGTGAGTAGGACCTAGCCCAAAGGCCATATGCTTTGGCATGGTAGGTGCACAACCTCACTGATCGGTCTCCTGGAGGAGCCACAACCCCTTTTCTGACGTATGTCCAACACGTTGGCATCTCCACCGTGTGATAGGCATGTTTCCTAGCATCTGAGGGTGTGCAAAAGGGGCTGTGGCCACTAGTCATTCATCTGGCTCATGGCTCTCCTCCTGGCACTTAACATGAGTGAATAAGTCCTCCTAAGAGGCAGTTTATATTCACTTGGGCACAGAGCCATGCTAATGCAGCTCTCCAGCTTTCCAATAGAAGCTGGCTGGGAGCTGGCATGTGTCTGGCCAGCATGGAGCACAGACAGAGGAACCTGTCCATGCAGATGTACTCTAAGTCAGTCCTGAAAAGTCTGATTTTTGTGAAGACTCTACAGACATGTACACGTATGTAAAGGGACTTTCTAAAGCATGGGAGAGATTAACCAGAAGACTGATAGGTTATGAGGCCAGAGAGTATTAACTGCAATGATCTGTTCTGATTCTGACTCTTTAAGAGCCAGACCTAGTACAAATCTGGATTCATTTCTGCTTCAAGCATCACAGGCCTCAGTCCTGCTCAACACTTGCTTTCATCTCCAGGCATCTAAATGACACAAAATCAGGTGTCATTCCTTATCTCACATATCATGATAACCTTTGCTTTGCAAGTATAACTTATAGCCAAGGGCTCTCTTCCCATTCCTAGCTTTCCAAAACTCAAGCCTAAAACCTTCAGAAGAACTGCAAAATTCTTCATCATATTCTTCTTGCACCTTCTGAGTTCCTTCTTCACCTCCTTGGAAAACTAAATAGCTTTGATGCCTCTTCCTCATCCTCTCACCAAACAAGGGTAGGGCCACCTGGCCTGTGACGTGCTGGTCTCTCTTTCCTTCCCCATTTCTAGGAATGAAGCCTTCCACTTTCATGGAAATAAGAGCCATTTCTGTCTTCATGGAGTGTAGCTGCCAAAGCCCTTGGCCAATTATCAAATTATGAATCCACTGGTAAAATCTTTAAAAGGCCCAAATGAGACCCGAAATCGACCGCATGCCAAGTTGCTGGGTTGGTAGAGGAAACATAAAGAGTGCTTTGTAGTTCTTTGAGATACAGCTCACAGAGCACTAAAAAGGTGGATACAGCAATAGATTTAAGGGGGAAAGTATGCACAAAAGTGAGGAATGAAAGGAAATTTAATTTAAGGTTAGTAAATTATAGAGAAGGGCCTTTTTTATAAGTTTGCCTCAAATTACAAGAATCACTGGAATCTAGAATAACTCAGAAAAGCACTTTACTTCCTTTTAGCTCTTACACATTTCTGCAATACAAACTGAGGTGTCAGAAAATTAGGATAAAACTTGCTTCAGTCATCCTCCAAGAGAAAGTATTTTCAAGATTCAATTGTAAAAAAAACCACAAACTTTTTTCTAATGTGGACAAAAAGCACAGCTCAGAATGTTTGATCTCCTGTCCCATCTAGATCCAGAGCACCAAGAGAGCTTTCCAAAAAGTAAGAGACAACATCTCTTTCCCAGTCCCCCCAGACTGACTTGTCAAGAGTTTCTGCTCCTCATATAAAGACACGGTGTTTTTGGGGCAGCTTCACGCTATTCAAGGAGAAGGCCTGTTGGATGTAACGCTCTGTCTTGTGCGCAGGCAGTTGTAATGCAGCATACACAACACTTCTGCAAGATGTACATTAGCTCCTACGGAAGAGTCTCCTGTTTCCTTTCTTCAAGGACAGACAGAACAAATCAGCTCAGGCTTGGGGGATAATGAGTAACCCATTTTAATGGAGCAAATTGCTCATCGGTGATAATTATGGACTGTCTCTCACATTTACAACCATCAGTTGCACACAGACATTGACAAGGGGGATCAAGTAATGAAAACTGTCCCGGGAGATGACACTGAATGAAAACAAGATTCAAGAAAGGACTCCCTGTGGCACAAATCCTTCTGAAAGTCACAACAGAAGCTGATGCTGAGATTAACTGATACTGTGGCCATTTCTTTGGTTGGTGACAGAAGTAAAACTGAATTGCAAACCTCTCCTGACAGTCTTGATGGAGTTCGCTTTGGACCAACATAGACTCTGGAAGGTCCGGCACATTAAATGATAAAAAATAAAATAAACAACTATAAAACCCCAGAGACACTGTGGTTCAAAACTCCCAAACTGAGGAACTGTACTCAAAGCACATGTCACTTTCTACTCAACGCAATAATGTGCTGCTCTGGGGAAACTGTGCAAATCTTCAAAGTATCATTGACTTTCTCCATTCTTTCATGTGAAATCTGATCACCACTCATGCGATAACAGAGGTTTAGGCTTCAGTAATTAGAATTCAGGGCAAACACCTCCCTGGAGTAAGAGAGTGCATCAGGCTCCTTTCAGGTCCTCAGGGAGAGGCACCGACTTTGACTCCCAGCACCTTGTGTCACATCTGGGAGGGTATTTTAGCTTTTCACTGTAAAAGATGAGACCTTAAAGCACCAGAACCACCCCTTCCCTAAAAATCAACTGTCTGCAGCTCAAGCAAGAAGAAGCTGGAACGATTTGTTCCCTGTTGTTTCGTTTAAATGAGGCAATCTACAAGCCATTTGAAGTATGCAGCAGAAACCAGCGCTTGATCCCAATAACTCTGGCAACAACTGTTCTGTTTCCAATCTCCTCTTCAAGGTCAAAAGAATCAAGAAGATAATTGAGTCCAAACCCAGATGTCTGACCTCTGCCAACAGCCTAGACCGTTCACAATTGATTTTGAAAGGGAAGCAGCATCCAGATTATCCTGGTGGCATTGCTGAGAGAACCAATGGCTGCTGTCGGAAGGCAAGCGGCCAAGCAGATGTATTTGTAGGTTGTTCAGCCTCCTTTGACATCAGCAGCTCCGCTCTTTTGGGAAACGCTATTTTGGGGATCTGGAATCTCAGATATAGTCAAAAGGATCTTAACAGTTATTTGCTACTTTCTACCTTAAGGCACCTGTGATGCCTTAAGATGGAGTTCTGGAGGGCTCAGTCTTTTCCCCACTTGACACCAATATACATTCGTGAGTTCATGATACTGTTTTCAGATGGGTGCAATCAGAACAGCTCTCTGAGCACCACCCCCAACACAGCGAACAGTATTACACCAGAGAAGAAATTAGTAACAAGCAGTACAGACAAACTTTGGCAAGACAGAGGTGATGCCTGCCCAAAAAGGGTAATGTTTACAGAGAGGGAAGCAGGAAAAGCAGTAACACTTCAGCTCGGAGTATCTGTCTTCCATCTGCTGATATATCATGCAGCCTTAGGGTCTGTTTGGACTCGTTGCTGCTACAAGAAAACACTGTTTCTTTCCAGTAGTAAATGAGAAGATTGAACCTTTTCCGCACAGAGGAGAGGGAGCGTTTTGCACATAACCTTGTCGACACAAGACTAAGAGTTAGAATGCTCCCTCTCAGAGGAAGACAGCAGAAGCTGTGCTCTGTCACCAGTTTGTACACCTGTGCTGCTCTACGGGTAGCAATGTACCTGCTGCTCTGGAGATAGCAGTGTACCTACTGCTACCAGAGATACCTGCTGTATTACTACTAGAAATACAGCTGTACTACTGGCAAGGAGTACACCCTTTTAGACAGATTTCAAGCTCTTAATGATATTCTCAACAGCCATTCATGACAATTTTGCAGATAGTCTCTCTCCCTCAGATCTCCATTCCAAGACCAATGCAGATGCTCAGGTTGTTGGAGGAAAGAATGAGTCTATTGAAAATAATCAGTGGAGTCCTCAGCAAAGGCACCCCAAGAAAAGAAACCCCATTTGAAAGGAAAGCTGCCTTGAGAACTCACCAGTCAAAGCTAAGATGTTTGACTCCTGTGGATTTGGTATGCATGTATCAAACCAGTAATTTAATGATGAAGTAAAATTTTACGTGCTGCAAACCTACTGATGTACCACATCATGAGACTCTCATACTGGTCCTGAAATTCTGCTTGGGAGACAATTCTTTTTACCAGCTGCCAGGGTACCTTTGATTTTACTTCTTGCATAAATCATCAGCTTTTGTAGGAAGGATCAGATACTGATCACTATTCTAGTATTGTCACAGTGCCTTTCTATGTCTCTATGTCTTGGCAAAACTTACAGTCACTGATAGTGATCTGCTCATCACAATATCCTGTGGCAAACTATATCACATAGAAGCCAGCAAGCTCTTTTTACTCTTGGAAAGTGACACAATCCAGAGTTACTGGAACTCTTATTTTCCTACCCCCTCCCCCCTTCTTTTATTTTTTTTATTCCTTCTTTATGTTCTCTTTTAAAATCAAGAAACTGAGCCACATATTTTTAATAATGAGAATCTGGATGACGTTCAGTCTAAATTTTGAAAATATATTCCAATTAAAGACTTTAATAGATTTTTGGCTTTCCCCACATCTCATTGCCATGTGCATTCAATAATCCCAAGCCCCCTTTCTCTCCAGTAATAAGTAGACTGCAGAGTGGGTGACATCATTCTTCAGAAGGTCAGCCTCTCCCGGACTGCTGTTTTTTGAGCATTTCTTACCAAGGTTTTGTTCGGGGGGACACACATTTTTTTCCAAACTGGCTGCAGATCTGCTGTGATTGTGTCAAACATGGTGCTTGCCATTGTAAAGCTGCAATGATTTTTGGACTGTGTGCTCCAAAGGAGATATTTTGTCCTCAGGCCAGAGGGATTCACTGACAGAAAAAGCCTGTGCTTCGCTTTGATAGGACAATATAGTGAGCACTCAGGTGACAGAGCTGCAGAGACTTGCTGATGCACTTTACTTCAACAGCAACACGCGCAAATAAAGCTCATGGACCACTGGAGTCAGCCACACCGGGCATCTGTGTGACTGGTTGTGATATTAGGCTCTCCCGTTTGCGTGGCAGCTGAAACCTATCATTGTGAAGATTAGAAAGTTATTTAATCCCTCTATGAAACAGCTGCATCCAGCGTGCCGAGTATTGATTCAGTGTGTCACCGTGGCCCTTGCTCAGCGTACAGTTTGGGCCAAACAAACAAGCAAAGCACTAGGATGTATGTTGAACGGCAGAAAGGATAATGTGGAAAAAATCTTATAATACCTTTAGATATTGTATCATGTGGATGCATCTGGAATACTCCCTGAAGACTTGTTTTTAAAGAAATGATTAAGGACCTGGAAAACTTCCCACTTGAAGAGAAATGAAATGACTGGTGCTATTCACTGTGAGAAGCACAGAAAAGGGACATAAAAACCTGTAAAACAATTAAATGTATGAAGAAGGTGGATGAGGGAGAACTTCTGTTCTCCTTATATCTTAATATCCCACAAAAAGGGATAAACATACAGTTAGAGTAGAGCCACTCGAATGAAGCATGTTGCACACATCTGTGTCATAAAAACAAGGAAATTGAAGTCACAAGAGTCTATTGAGGATGGGTGACAAAGCTACCACATTCTTCTCTCTGCAAGGTAGTATAGGTCTTTAAATATTCAATACTTATCTTCTTTTTGATTAACTACACAAACTGCTTTTTTACTCTCAGGCAAATTCTCCATCCAACAAATTATTCGATTTTTTTTTTCCCTGAATCCTCTTCAATCTCTTCCCGACCATTAAAAATACATCCAGTAGAAGACCTCATTGTGATGTTAGTTCACAGCTAGGAAATTGCTCCCTACTGTTTATCATTACTTTTTGTTTTACACCAAAGACCACACACCCCTTTTTAGCCCAGCATTACATACACTGTCCTTTGCCCGTGTGGTGACTTACCCACCGAGACTTCCAAATTCTTGTCAGTGCCCTCGGTAGGTATGTATGTCCTACACTTTGTTTCTAGACACATGATAATGTATCTGCCTGAACTAAAAGCCACGTTTTGTTCAAATGCATGCAGGTTACCAAGCAATCTCTACCTTTGTCCTCATTATTACTGACCACTCTTTATGAGATTTGAACCTTTCAGTAACTGCACTGTTTCATTTAGTTCTGAACAAGTTAGTTCTGGAACCAGTCTCTGCAGACCAACACTGGGACTGTCCTCATCAGATGGTGTATTCACAGTTATCACATCAGCTTTGAGATCAGTCAAGCACTCATTTCTTACTGGACGCTAATGCTAACTTTTCCAAGATGGCACATGTGGCAATAAGTTAAATGCTCTCCAAAAATTCATCACACATATACAGTTATTTCTACCAGTCAAATTTCTAACCTAACCAAATAATTCAATGGGATTTGTTTGACAAAAGTGTCTTGGAAAAAGCAGATAACATTTTTATTTTAATTTACCAGGTGACAAAAGAAAAGCTAAGAATCCATAGCAATCTATAGCACAGAAAAATCTAGCTGGAAAGCAACAAAGGCACCATATTTATGTTGCTGAAGTCCCAAGCTTCTGCCCGAGAAAGCATAATTTTTCCTACCACACTACAGGGAACTCACCTGTAGAAAATCAAGGCTGAATTCCACTGTTCCTACAGGTGATCTGTTCCAGCAGTTCATTAGATTTCATATAACTGGAGCCTATTTCTTTTTTCCTATCCACCACAGACTTCATCTTATTTCAGTGCTATTATGTATTCTCCCCCACCTTACCATAACTTGCTCCTCATCGATGGTGTTTCTTCCCAGGCATGTGGCCAGTTTTGCTGCTCTCATCTTAAGGATGCACTCCTCTTAAGCTGCAGTGGGCATATCAGATCCCCAAAGTCTCCTGTAGCCCTAGTGCAGTTTCTCAATTAACAATTCAAGGTTTAAAATGGAGGCTTGTAATTCCTCAAATGTCTATTCAGAAATGCCACATATTCACCCAGCTTTGAAGATGACAGTATAATCTAAAGTGTTTATTAATATAACACCCTGAAAACTTCTAATTCATAAATATATAAGGATATGAAATGACAGCATGCAGCTCAGATCACTGAGGCTTCATGTGGGAGAGAGGAGGAGAGTCCCAGGCAAACCACTGACTAATGCTCAGAGGATCTGTGGTGCCATAGCTTATATTGAAGTCAGCTGTTAAACACCAGTGATTTACTCGCCTGCCAAAGAGTTCATGTGCTTGAAAGCAAGGTATGGGCACTGTACATCCTGGCCATCTTAGGTTTAGAATCACACATGGCTTAAAGCCACCTCAGCATTTCTTGCTCTTTCTGCGAGCAATTTCAAGACCTCCAGACCAGCATATTTGTGCTGGCCCTTGGGGCTGTCCTAGCAGCCAAAAATTAAAATAGAATGTGTTTGTACCTTGGCTTTGCACCTATTGCTGAGACCAGGGGTCAGCTTGTTACAGCAACCACTAGAGAGGTGAGAACTACAATGGAAGGCATATTGCTGATTTATTATCTTGAGGTTGTTTTCCATGGCAAAACACAGAGCTTGAGAATGGTTTTTGTAGCAAGTTTTAAGTTTTGAGGTGGACCTGCAGGTCCAACTTCAGTTAATGGCTGTCCTAAACCTAGTGGTCTGCGGTGGTCTGCACAGAGCCGGCTGGTCACAGGGTACTGGCTTGCTTCCTGGTTTTTCAGCTGCCAAACTATATTAAAACAAGCTAAAAATACATTAAATATTTTCCTTTCCTAATATTACCTTACCATGTAAGCAATAGCTGGACTTGCCACTAGGATGTTATCTGATAACCAATGGGAGGGGAGGAGAGGAGAGGCGTATGAGACGAATGGGGGTTGAGACACAGGAGGGAGGCTGCCTCAGCCACTGAGACCAGGAGAAGAGACTCTTATGTTTCTATTTAGGACAGTGATGAAAACATTTCTGAATCCTTGTTTTAACCTGTTGCTGACCACATGCCCCACTGCAAGTGCTCCTCAACATGAGTCCCTGAGCTTGTGCAAAACTTCTCCTGCCCCATGCTGTGCTTTTTAAGAAGGGTTGGGTGGTCATGTAAAGACCACATGTGAGGAGTCCAACACAGCCAGCAGGAGTGTGATCTGTCCTCCTCTGGTGCTGTGCCACCATCAAAATGATTTAGCAGCTGACCAGGGTTCTGGGGTCTTGCACAGGGAACTGTGTTGGGGGAATGGACAGCCAGAAGAGATTCCTGCGCTAGATCCCCTTCTGATTCTGCCCCAGTGATGGGCAACCCTGGCAGCCACTGCTGCTCCCCACACTCTGAAGGAGATCACGCCATCCCCAGATGGACTGAAAGTCTAGAGAGAAGTTTTGGAGTGATGTCAAGCCCAAATGTGAGAGGCTGGAGTATCTGTTACACGGGGCATGCATTTGTTTTTGATTGTTTAACCTCATATGTACCACATTTGAACACATTTATGAACTGGTTTTTTTCTTGCATTTATAATGGAATAAAAATGTACCTCGTTGCCCTGATACTTTTATTTCCAGTGATTGCTGTGTTTTATCTAGAAATAGCTGCAATGCAGTGAATGGGGAAGTCTTACCCCTGAGATAAAAAAATAGTAACACAACCTGAAACTAGAGATGAAAGTCCTACTTAACAAATGAGAGATGTAAAGGGCAGCAGCTATGAAAAGACACAGCATGAACAGGCAGAAAACACTTGGCCTCCCAGACTTGCACTAACAGAAAATCTGTCCAGAAAGGCCAACAGGCTTTGAAAGTGAAGCAGTATGATCCTGGCGGAAGGCACATTTCTGGTCTCCTAAAGCTTCCAGAGGATACATAGCCCTGATCTGTGTCCTTTCACAGCAATCAAGAGCTCAACAAGGCATGTGACATTCCCACCCTGGATGCTGGAGGCACAGGAGAGCATGTTGCTGCTCTTACACGCTCATCTCCTGCTCTTTCTACAGCTCTTTGCATGTGCTTTGTATGCTCACCTTGCTGCTTCTGCATGGTAGTGAAGTCTTCGAAGGTGAGAGTGCGCACAGGGGGCCTCCAGAAGGCATAGGTCTCCATAATGGCCTCCAGCCCTGTCCTATGCAACAAAAATAAAACAAGAAGAGAAGAAGAATGTCAGTCAGCTGGCAAGGGTATTGGCACCAGAGGAAGAGGCCTCTGACCTTGCTTGACAGGCTGCCAGCAGCCACCAAAAGGTCACCTTGGCATCTGTGAATTCCTCAAGTGAGCCCTCCCGCACAGGTGCTGGCCACCAGAGTAAAATGAAATTTCCCCAGCCCAGGATTTCAGAAGGTCTTAACAGTCTCTCAGTGCCTTTATCTTTTTTAACAAGTATCCACAACGTCCTGTCTTGCTTTGCAGGAGACACGTGACTGTCAGTTCCTCAAGGCATGCTTTATCATAGAGCAGGCTTCCATACTTTGCTGATTAAAAGTTGTCATGAAAACAAAGTAGGTCTGGAATTCAGCCTACAGAATCATGAGATTTTGTGAGCAGCCTTTCCCTGCCACTTCGTAGTTCTAGAAACTGTTCTGGAGTGTTCTGGGAAGCCATCAAAAAGGGAATCTCTTTGGTTTTGGACTTAATCTAGAAATGCTTAAGAGGCTTTTTATAAAAGATCAGCGACATCTCTGCTTTGGGTCCCTAACTCACCACAGAGACATTACCAAAGAGAAAAAGCCAAAAATCAAGTGAGAATTTTTCCTCTTGAAGGGCTGGGGTCTCAGACTTGTTCTTTTTTTTCACCACAGAATGCCAGCCCTGCTGAAAGTGTGTAACTCCACAGTTTCAGTGAGGACATAGGTGTGTTATCAGGAAAGATTCCCAGGTTCTTTATGAGACATCTCCCTGGAGTTTCTTCCCCAGAAAGGCTCTCCTCTGTGGAAGCTGCACATTACCCCACTCCTCACCTTCCCCTGCCTCTTTTCCAGCAGTAGGCTACAGCTCTCGTGCTGACTGAACATGACTAGAGATGCTTCATCAAATGTGAGAACATATCCCCTTTCAATGCAAAAGGCTCTAACATCCCCAGAGCCTCTCATCAGATGTTGAACTGATACTGGAGCTGCCTTTTGCTTCTGAAAATGTCTTTCTGCACGTGCCTCCACTCACTCAGTTAACTTTCCAAAGTCTCCCCGGAAGCTCGGATGCTTTAAATACATGAGAGTTGGCAAACCAAACTCTGTATTTTAAGAGGAGGTTTAGAAGAGAGGTTGTTGCATGGTGTTTATTAGCTGCTAAGCTGTTAGAAGTAGAAACAGAAGACATCTCTGCATAGCAGTCTCACACTAGCGCTGAGCACTTTACAACAAAACTATTAATACAGTGGCCTCTGCCAGCTCATGGAGCTCAGAAACAACACAGGCAGAATGTGAACCCATCTGTTAAGCTGGGCTCTGTGTGCAAAAGCAGCTCTTTGACTACCGGTACCACCTCCAGGATTTCCTCCGGTCCATGTGTGAGAAAGCCACACATGTTCAGACTCCATCTGCTTCTCAACACACACAGTCAGGAAGAGAATGGTACCTTTATGCACTCTCATGAAACAATCCCCAGCCCAAACACCAAAGGAGGACTTTTTGGTACTGCATATCCAGGGGGCATAAGATGCCCTGAGCAAGTTGCAATGTAACAAAACCTGCTGTTGAAAGGACCTGTCTTGATGATTAAAACCAAGTAATACATCCAGAAATGCAGACTGAAAGTTCCAGCTGTGCTAATCCAGCTGCTGTGTGTCTGCCACAAAGATTGGGGGGGGTTGGAGAGAGAAAGGGAGGGAAGTAGCAAGGCAAGCTCACTAAAAACTGTATTCACTGTCTGGCTCAGCCATTAGATCCATGTGCACATAACCCCACTCTGCACCAGCATCTGACTTCTGGCTCTGCTCTCATGAATCCCTTCCAGTAAAATCCAAACCCTAACAGGAGGTAGCCCAAGGGTAGAGTCAGGTTAAAGCTATTACCCCCGCCTCTGCCTGGACCCTGCATCGTTCTCAGCTCAGCTTGATTCACATTTCAAAGTTTCTAGCTCTTCATCTACCACTTTCCCCTGTATCAATACAGTTCTCACAAGTACCATATAATTTGTACTTCTAAAAGAAAAGAAAAAAAAAAAAAAAAAAAAAGAAGGAATAGTCAGGAGACAATAAAAAGAAGGAATAAGAAAGTAAATTAGAAATAATATACGGCTTTCAAGGGTTGGACTCCACTGAGCCTGTGACCTGATGGAGGGTAAATGGCAGCATGGAGTGTACCTGTACTGACTGTACTATTCCTGCCCTGTACACCAGGGAAAGAGGGATGCCACTGGGGGACCAGGTCTAGATGCAGGTCCCTTGGCTGTGGACACAGCTCCTGTCACCCTCCCCTTTCCACACTGCAACTGCCAGAAGCAACACCATGGCTTCACTGGATTCGTAGATTGCCCTGTAATGCTGAGGACAGCACTGCAGCCACAGGTACCTGAAGAATGGATGCCAACCTCCACAGCTGGCTTAAAAACACCTCCTTCCTCTTCCTGACCCAAATAAGAGTCTTTTACTCCCCCAGAGGTGTGCACATGTTGAAGAAGCATTATATAACACCCTAAGTGTGTGGGTGACAGAGCTCAAAGCTACATCCAGTTCTCCTATGCACAAATTGAGGTCCCTATATACTAGATCAGCCTTTTTTTTTCCCCACTGGTTTGGGTTTTTTTCTTTGTGCAGATCAAATGTTATGGGTGTTTTTTAAATAGTACCCAAGTAGAATACATCCTTACCGAACTTGCACATCCTTCTATGCATCAGATAAGATCCATGAGACAACAACCTCATGTGCTAAACTGCTAGGCACCTACCACCTCATGTATGGAGACTTTCAGAGAAGAATGTGCACTCATGTGAAAAACCAGCTTTGGTGAGAAGGTACACCACCTTTTATGACTGACCTTGAAGCTTTATCACCAGTCTTTCAATATATTTTATTCCTCTGTCTGTGATGTATTCCAATTTTTGAAAGAAGTTGTTGAACTGTCAACTCTAGCAATCCTCTCTCCCACAGCAGTTTACAACATTGATGTGGTACCAAGATATCCAGAGCCACATCACAGCCCTCCACCATAGCACAGAAACGTTGTATTGTCCTAGTCAGCAGAAATATTGGAGTGCTATTCTGTGTCTGTTCCAGGCCCTAACAGGGAAAAGAAACCCCATCTGGCCAATGAAGATACATTTTGGGACAGCAAGAAATGCTGACCCAAAAAAAAAGAAAAAAAAAAAAGAATTGTTTTCAGCAATTCTGAAATCTCAGCAACTTCTTCTGGGCTTTGGTGAGGGTTGCTGGTACCAAGTGTGCTAAACGTTACCCATGTGGCATGCGCTTTCTCTTCCAAAGACCAACACTGAAAATTGGACTTCAAACTGTCTATCAGGCCATAAACCCTCCCCTCTCACACCGTCTTTATGAAGGAGGTAAAAAAAAGTATCAGAAGAGAACTCATTGCCAGCTTTACTTTAATAAGGTCTGTCCTTTAAAAGGTATCCAAAAGTCGCTCTCTCTTTTTCATTCATTCTTTTATTTTTAGTGCTATAAAGTTTTAATAATAGGCAATAAATGAAAAAGTTCCATTGTCTGAAAAATGAAAAAAGATGTACGAGCTATCTGTGCACCTCCATAATCCATCCCATATGGCTGACCTTGCCATTCCCGCTGCACACAGGATTCAGGTCATCATTTTGTTGTTCACTGGGGAAGCCAAACTATTGGCTCCAAGCGCCCTCCTGGCTCTCTTACCCTAGACAAAAGCTCAAAGAGCATTTCCAACACAAACAACTTCTATTCACCTCAGCTGCCCACATCTGAAAGAAAAGTGCTGTTGCTTGCCTTCAGCTTAGTTGTTTTTTTCCTTCCATCACCCTGTTGGGTTTCCTGACAGTTGCCCCCTCTGGCTTCCTCCTAGATAAGGAGGTCCGGCAAGCATCCCGCTGTCAAATGAACTTTACTCAGCCACCAAAAATAGGATCTGTGGCATTAAACCTGTACCCTTGCTACCCAAACATTTGGCTATCTGAACTCCATATGTCAAAATCTCTGGTTCTCAGTCTCTTGAAGTTCAGAAAAGCAACCAAGTAATAATATATACCTGACTCGTAGGTACATCATGCAGGTATCCTTGCACCACCAGGACCAGTTCTTTTGTTTTACTTTTACAGATGCTTCATGTGTATTTGCAGATAAAGGAAAGAGAGACCAAAAATCATGTAAAGGGAATCTCTAATAAGGGAGAACTAAGACTTGGCCCTGCAACACAGGCTAAATCCCTACCCCATCCAGGCTAATGGCTAAATTTCTGAATACCGTTAGTTAACAGGGCTTGAGTACTCAAAGACTGCAAAACAACGTCCAGCCGATGAGCCTCTTTGCACCTTTCCCTCTGAAACACCTCACTGCTCCTTCTCCCAGAGCAAGGACTGAGGCAGTCAGCTGTGAATGGAGACAACCATGAAGACAAATGAAGGAGATCCAAGAAGGGATCCATGAAAAGATTGCTCCACGAGATGGATACAGGCAGATACATTGTGATGGGGCATCCCCAGAGAAGCAGGCTTTTTGCACTGTTGCAATAATGGAGACCACAGCCATAAGGAACGATATGGGGAGGCTGTGAGCTGACAGTAGTGAAAGATTTAAAATGGAAACTAGTTTTAAAAACAACAGTCAACTCCATAATTTCTGCACCAGGCAACAACAGTGAAACAATATCACAGTAAGAAGTAAGTGAAGGAAAAAATTCTATCTCCATTTCATGGAAAGGCCTCAACACAAAGCATAAAGGAAATGTCCTAGGGAAGAAGTGGTTTAAGAGTTCTTCTTCTCCCACCTGCTCGGTTTTTTCCAGTGGCATTTTTTTCTTCATCATTTGCTGGCAAATTCTAACCATGGCTCTGATGCAGTATTCCGATGTCACTGGGGTGTGACACCCTGGAGCAACCTTAGATATTCTGTACCCACTGCTGCAGGAACAATTTTTTTTGTCTTTTAAAACCTTAGAGAGAAAACCTCTCCAGAGAGGACATTCTCCAGCTACAGCCTGATGCACCATAGCTGACCAAAGTTGTTGTGGGAAGCTACAGAGCATCACAATCATCACTGCAGTTGACCAGTGATCCTCACGAGATTAGAAAGTCAGGAGGGAAAGAGAAGCCAACCACCACAGTTAAGCCTCATTTGGAGAATCCTCTCCACACACAATTTGGTCCTCAATGCTTTTCTTCTTCCTGTGTGTACATCTATGTACGTGTCCTCTTTAAAGGGTGCAGCTGAGCATTAGTGTCCTCTGTTAGCTCACAGTGGTGCAACCTTAGCCAGACCACTGCTTGTAAGGCAGGCGCCTGACTGCTATATATGCTTGCAAATACCTTTGCCTGTTTTTTTCTTCCTAAAGCCTCAGGCTGCTCTCTTTGATGTGTAATACCTTAAAGATTTTAATTCCTCTTTACATCAGCGGAGAGCCTTACTGAGCCCTCCCCACAGCTGCAGCCGTGTAGCAATTTCCTGCCCTTTCTTAAATCAATGAGCTACAAAGATCAGTAATTCCCAACCTTTTCAGGAAACTGTCCAAATTCACTGGGCTAGGACCTTATTAATGCCTTCCACGTTAATCTAGCCCACCATGGACCTGGAACTGCATCAATCCCTATTCGAAACCCAGCCTCCAGTGCAGCTGTATCTCTGCACACAGGGAAAACTTTGTACTCAGGGCACATACTGCTTCCCACCACGCAGGAGAGGAGAGCAGAGTAAAAGTCACATATGCCTCAAGTACTAGAATTTAATGCTCGCAGCAGGAATTAAATAAGGGTGGTAACATCTTTTCACATAACTACATTAAGATGAAAACAGAGGAGCTGAGCTAGGAAGCCACTAGGTCAGTAAGATGTCATCTTTGTCATCACAGAGAGTGTGGCATTTACACAGGTGATGGGGCAGCTGCCCATTCACTGAACTCTTTCCTTACCAGACCATGAATGAGGCAGTGGTCCTGGTGAACGCGCGCACAAGGAGCGCACAAGTAAAAACTGAATTACAGTGCCCATGGGGACAGCAAATGAAGGGTATGCACACAACTTCCACTCTGGTCTGCACACGCAGAGCCTTGCTTTACAACCCTACAGTTCTTGTAATGTGGTCATATATGTCTAATTCTACAATTAATTTAATGTTTAAAGCCCCTGTCATGCTGATTTAAGGGATACCCACGTCATTTACTCTGAAATATTTAGATCTGCTGCACACTTCTGGATTCACTCACAGCAGAAAAAGTTGAAACTTTTTGTTTGGACTTTCTCATTCTTTTTTAATAACTCTGTAATGCCTTTTACTAATACAAAAGGGTTTTTTGATTAAAGTTCCTATTTCACTCTTGCTTTGTAAAAATATAATGTGTTCCAAAGGTGTTTCAGATGTTCTATTTAACTTTTCATCAAAATCCTGACAAAATTCAGCAACACAGTCAAAGTGAGACAATTTGACATCACTGGAGAAAAACCAAAATTGTTTGAAAGCAGAACATTTTTACACTCGTATCCTGCAAACCTTTCAGAAATTCTCTTTTTTTTTTTTGTAAACATTTGTACACCAAGTTTTGGAATTTTCTGGGAAAATTAGAATTAAAAAATGCCCTTCAGCCAGCTCTACATGTAATAAAGAACAAGCAAAAGTGTCTAGGTCTCCTTTCCTACCACTTTTATTATGCAGAGTGATAGCCTGTGACCTATTTGTGTGTTTTACCATCTACAATCATCCATTTCTCTATCTCTATCTTTATTTTAGTAACAAACAAACAAAAAAATGTTAAGAAACCCTACAGTATCCTTACAAGTTCATTTATTTTACCTAATTTCTTTGGATATCGTAGTGCCATATCAGTAAGGGATGAACAGTTTACTAATAAGTTATCAGAGATGTTAAAGAACATTTTAATTGTCTTGCTCAAGAACAAATGGAAAAGCTCAGAGGAATAGGAAAATAACAGAAATGAGCATAAATCAAACATTCAGTAGGAAAAAAAAAGAAAAAAAATACGGTTACAGAAAAGATGTCAAGTAGGAAAGTGATAAGCTGTCTTTACAGATATGTGGTGTAAGAATAAGACTCGGTGTGAGGGCTTGGGACTGCGAGGTCCAGGTAGAGGTAGAAGCAGCACCAAAGGAGACTTTTGAAAAGAAATGGAGTCAGTCCAGCTAACTAATGTGGAAAGCATTTTCTAAGGAAGCCATCACTATATATATACATCATACATATCATTTAGCCAAGGCAGAACATAGAAACATAGAAATATAGAAATGTCTGGGTTGGAAGGGACATCTAGAGGTCATCTGGTCCAACCCCCCTGCTGAGAGCAGGGAGAGCCTCAACTAGAGCAGGTTGCTCAGAGCCTCCTCAAGCCCCACCTTCAATGTCTCCAGGGATGGGGACACCCTGGGCCTATCTCCCTGGACAGCCTGTTCCAGTGCTCCACCACTCTCATGGTAAAGAACTTCCTCCTTACATCCAATCTAAATCCACTCCTTTCTAATT
>JAAGNO010001309.1:64225-77179 GCA_033439905.1 Ceryle rudis | reverse complement strand
AGGGAGAGGGAGGAAGGGGAGAGGAGGGAGGGGGGGGGGGGGGGGGGGGGGGGGGGGGGGGGGGGGGGGGGGGGGAGGGGGAGAGGGAGAGGGAGAGGGGAACACTAGACCCAAAGCATGACAGCGGTGGTGTGAAGGCTGATGGGAATCCCTGAGGAAGAGTTAGCTGGCACATGAGTGATACATAAAGAGACTATAAAGGGAACAGGCAGCTATAAGGAACTCTCAATGTGGGCAATGAAGATGACTGCAGAAGTAATGAAGCTCAAAGACTAGTACAGTGTCTTTCACTGGCCACTGAAGGGGAACGGACAGCAAACGTGTGTAATCGACAGCGAGGCCTTTCCAAGTCTCATTTCATTGCTGGCGTCTCAAATGCTTACACTCTCAAATGCTCATGTTTTCCTAGCATCTTCAGGGAAAATAGACAGGGAATTCTGTAATCAAACACTGGTGTACACTGAAATTACATTTCTTAGTGCCATGAAGTCTAGTTTAAGAAAAAGGGCAGATCAGTTACAAAGCTCGGTAGTTAAGGTCTCTACAGATAGGATCCCACTGTGGCAACATCTTTTCCTTATGATATCTGGAGTCAATAGTCACACTCTCCGCTGGGAACTGTGCAAGGTCTGAATCAAACGCGAATTATGCATGAGAATTTCAGTTCATATGCAACACATGGACTGCTGTGGCTTATGTTCAAAGGCTTCTTTTGTCAGCAAATTGATGAGATTGCACTTCTCTAAAACTTTTTCCTTCTCTGAAAAAAAAAAAAAAAAGCAAAAAAAAGCAAAAGCCCAACTCTGTTTTCTCTGTGCAATAACAGATCCAGACTAGTTGTACAATGGGGACAGGACACTGTACCATGAGGCAGCAAGGAAATGTGAACACAGTACCTCTCTTTATGGTTGATCTCACCTACTGTCTTTATAGTAAAAACTGCAGGCGGTTTATCTGCAAGGTGGCTGTCTGGGTAGATACTTCATGTCTACACACTACCCCATAGCAAGCATTTTCTTTTTGTGCAGAAAAAAAAAAAAAACAAATCAGTGAGCCTGTAAAGTGTACACTTTTCTTGAGCTACATTTCTTAGAGACATTAATGTCCCAAATATGAAGAGCACACTGATAAATTTATGAACCCTCATCATAAAAGGAAACTGAAGGCACATTGCTTTACCTGTTGATTTTGGTAGGCTGTCACTGTGGTGAAGACAGTCTCAGGGAAGTTGAAGGTTTTCACCCCATCTCCTGAAGGAACTGGCTTTGTAGGAGAAAGATCGCTGCTGAAATCCTTGCGGATGACATGAACACGGGGCTGGTACTTATGCATTGAATGTAAGATTATCTAAGGAGAAAACAAACAGAAGAAGGAAAAGGTTTGGGGTTTTTTGTTCCAAATAATCTACACTACATCCAGATGTACAAGAAAGCAGGGATGGAGTAAGGGCTAATATGAAGAAAACTATCCTTTTCTTACATGTATGAGATGAAGTTTATGCTATGTACAGAGAGAAAGGCATTCTATGCTTTATAGGGTCAGGAGACTTTTTGAGGAAAAGCAGTAAAGCAGGGTTAAAAAAAAAGCTTCGTAATTCTGGAGAGTTACTACAGACACGTGTGCCCAGCAGGACATAGGAGCATCAAAGCAGCAGCAACCTTTCCAGCCTGAGAGGAGCAAGGCTGGGGCAGCAGGCACCAGGCTTATCTTCTAACTTACATGGCCTTGATCATCAAGCTCGTTGTTGGTCAGCTTGAGCTTGTCAAAACTGACCACCTGCCTCATCCAGGTGTCTCCAGAAGCCAGTGAGTCAGGGTGGATGTAAACCCTTGGGGGCACTGGGGAGTCAGCATTGCCAGCCACCATCCACTTGGAGCTGTGATACACATACCTGAAAGAGCAAGGGAAGATGACTAAGGGAAGTTGTCACTCACTCACTGGAGGAACTTTTCCAAGGCTCCCCCTCCCCTGCCATCCTACCACACACATCCCAAGCTCTCATTTGCAGCCAGGGGAGAATGTGCTTTATTGCAACCTCCTACCTTCTAAATAAAAGACAGATTACCCCTGAGCCACTTGTTCAGACTTGATTCCTTATTAAAACCACCTTTGCAGTTATTTTTCCTGTAAAACTCTGCCACATGTGCCTTCTCAACTCCTTAACCCTCTCTGAGCCAGAGTAAGAGGCTAGAAAATATGGGTAAACAAAGCCCTCTGAAAATATTAGTAAATGCCCTGTAATTTCCGGAAATCTGCACTGATTTCCATGCCACATTGTGCAAAACACATGCGTCTTCACACAGAAAAGGTAAAATCCAACTGATACCTATAGAATGACTGATAAAAAAGAATATCTGGTTTGAAAAATTGTGAAATGGGAAATTCCATATAGTATTAAAAATATTTGGATTAGAGTAAAAAAAAACCCCAAACTTCTGTGTTCCATCTCCTGTGATCTTTTGTGTTCCTGATCTAGCCATCCTATACATGCCATAAATTTATCTAGTACAGCTTTGTCTAGACCCCTTTTTTCTTTCTGTCCTGTGGCTCCTTCAGCCTAAGGCATTTAACAAACAGTCCTGCTAACACCTCTGAGTTCTGCCCTGTCCTGCCCCTCACTGGGTCTCTACTAAGCTATTTCAGTCCTTACCTACAGTGAGTCATTTCCTGTATTTTCTCAAAAAATAAAATAAAAAGAAAAAAAAAAAAAAGGAATCTGTTCCTTTCAGTGCTAGTTTGCTCTATGTGGCTGCACAAGCTCACAAGGACGAAGGACGGAAGCAAAGTGTAAGACAATATATTTATTTTAGACATTAATGCCGTCAGAACCACATGCAAAGAAAGGGAAAAACATCTAGCTGAGTGTCATACACTACCTTGATGCTTCCCAGGAAAAGCATTTTCCTGAGAAACACTGCACAAGCTGAGAGAAAATATCATATTTAGTGTTTCAAGCAGAGGATGAATTCTTGAATCCTTGAAATGCAGTCAAGACTATTTAAGAAAAGACTATTCTCGGGGGTCTTTTAATGAGTACAGATAAATCACCTCTGTCCAGATAGCTTTCCGAGATGCAGGGCACCATGAGTTTTCCCCGAGTACTTATTAGGATCAGAAGCCCATTAGTATCAAAGAAATCTCTTCTCATCTATCAGCTCAATGGTGGAGACTCACCAGAGGGTTTCTCAATGGCTCCACACTGTAGGTCAGGGCCCATATGCCCTGTCGGTGCCAGACTGGACAGTGAACACTTTCAAAACAAAAATCACCCAATTCAGTTCAGGCCAGACCTGAGATGCTCATCTTAGTTCAGCTGCTACTTGTCCATTCCTTTCTCACTGTAGTAATATTAGAGGCTCCAGACTCTCCACTGATAACTCCAGTTATCATTTCCCTCAGACAGTCATTGTTTATCACATCAGTTGTGAAATGCATAGAAGGGATCATCCTGATTAAAAACTACTATTTGAAATGAGCAAGATTCCAATCCAGAAGTGCAAGAGAGCATATTAAACCTCCGGGTTTGTTTCTCACAATTCTGATCAAATCAACTATGTTGGTGTAAATCAACATACTCTCCTCCACCACACCTTTGCAATGAGTAAGTTCTCACAAGGTTCCTACCTCTGCATCTAAAAAGCTTACCTGTATCTCTTGTTATCCACAGGCACAATGTCCATGGCAATGTAATACTGCTGGTGGGGATCCAAGCCTGTAATTTTCACTCTCATGGCTGGAAACATTCTCCTAGGGAAAGAAGAGTAGAAATAAAAAAGAAAATGGTGAATAAAAAAGGGTCTCCTTAGACTGCTCTCTGACACCAGGAGCACACTACACAGCCCAGTTCTTGTCATGATTTCTGTGGGCTTGGTGCAGGTAGCAAAGCCTGTTCTGGCAGCAGTTTGAATCTTCAGATCTTTCCCACTTAAGAAAAGGGTTAGGAGGAAAACAACCTCTGGATAACAATAAAACACTCCCAGTCAAACACTCTGTGTGTACCCAGCTCCTAGCAGACAGTTCTGCTATGCTCCACAAAAATTCTCCTCTCTAGGCATTTCTAGGATCACAGAATCACAGAATCACAGAATGTTAGGGTTGGAAGGGACCTCAAAAGCTCATCGAGTCCAATCCCCCTGCCAGAGCAGGATCATCTAGAGTAGGTCATACAGGAACGTGTCCAGGCAGGTTTTGAAAGTCGCCAGAAAAGGAGACTCCACAACTTCTCTGGGCAGCCTGTTCCAGTGCTCCGTCACCCTCACAGTGAAAAAGTTTTTCCTACTGTTTTTGTGGAACCTCCTATGTTCCAGTTTACATCCATTGCCCCTTGTCCCATCACTGGACATCACTGAAAAGAGCCTGGCTCCGTCCTCCTGACACTCACCCTTTATATATTTATAAACATGGGCAGTGTAGGTTCTTCCTGCTGTTTTTCTTGCTAACAGTCCATATATAATTAGTCTACCGTATTCTATTAAATGCAGGATCACTTTATTTCTCTTTTTTGAGAAAATCACATTTCAGTGTAGAGTTTGATAGTACTGGAATAATATTTAAAGCAAATACACAAGAAAGATCCTTTCACCCTTGTTCATAGTTATTTAGGAAAAAAATGTTCTCAAATTCATCTGCTTATTAGGCATATATTTCACATTTAACAGAAACACTGGCGCTGCCATCACAGTTTCCTCAAAGTCCTGGTAGTGTTTTGTACAATCATTTTAATAAGTGTTGTCTTTTCTACGTCATATAATCCAGATCCGTCTTATGCATTTTCTCCTGACAGACAAGTTATGAAACTCTACACCACACCAGCAAGAATCAATTCCCAGCCTTTCTTTTCTTGCCTGAGCACAAGTTTAGCTCTGCTGTGCACTAGCCACTGTTCTGGAGGTGTTTGTAGCTAGGAAATTATTTCAGAAAAGAACAGCTCAAAACAATTTTAACCTCAAAACATATCAGTGTTAGTGTGGCTATGGCATAATTTAACCTTCTTAAAAACGTTCTGTTTGCCTGTAGTCTAACTGACATTCTACACTCCCCTCAAATGGCATGCTGAGTGAATTGTTTATGCCGTATTATATTTGCAACTAAAGCTGTATTTTAACATCTTCATAAAATCTGAGAACCAGAACTGGGTGAAGTGTGAAAGGAAATGAGCAGCAGAGCATTGAAAGAAATGCTGCACTATTTCACTGACTGTTAACTCAAGCCTGAGCTCTACTTTAATGGCTTCTCAGCCCTTATCTGAGAAAACCCTAAGCTGAGGTTCCACAGAATTATGTTACTCAGTTGGATGACTTCTGCACAGAAAATAAAAAAGCTTTGGTAGGAGAAACTCTGAAAGTACTGGATGCTCATATGAAATTACACTCTGCTCCTCTGATAAGTAGATATATCCTTATGGAATGAGGATAGTCTGGATGGAAGGAGGATATTAAAGGGGAATTTAAAAGTGTACAAGAAATGATTGTCCATTGTTTCCAGGGGCCATTCCCCAAAAACCCTTGTGACATTTTCCTTTCTATTTAGTTAGGAGCACTGAAATGTCAGAGAGGAAAATTTAGATCTCCTTCCAGCATTTTTGTTCTCAAAGTATTACCAGTGGACACAGGAGGAAGAGACCAGGGAAGTTTATGTCTCCAAACTTGTGTATAAAACTTTGCACTGAAGGGATATGTCCATGAGAAGCTATTTTATCCTTTCCCATCCAGGCCACATACACCCATGTGCAGAACAGGGTGGGAAGGAGGAGGTTCATGCTCAGCCTTTGTCCTACCCACAGCTCTTCCATTTCAGGCCACTAAGAAAGAAAGTTCTGAGCTATTAGTGACTGCATCTGCCCTGAAAAAGGGCATTTCTCATGGGGGGTGAGGAGAGCATCACCCCACAGATGCCAAAGCACAGCTAAGTTATGAAAGACATCAAAATGTTAGAAAAAATGTCTGAAAAAAGCCTTCAGGGAGAGACCAGATTTGTGCAACTGATAATGTGAGTTTGCTTGTTGAATGATCCGGAGGGAAAAAGGGAATGAGAGATGAGTCTTTGGTGTCTTGAGGGCATTACCTTGTTTCTACCACAATGGTTCCTTAAATCTGCCAAGCCAAGGGGTACAGGATGTGGCATTTTACAGTCCAGCTCTCCTTAATTGGGGAGAGATGTCTTGGGAGCAGCTTAAGAGGTATGTCACGTTTCAGAGGGTTGATGAGAAACCCAGGATTAAATCTGTCTCTCTTTGGGTCTAAGTCTGCACACAGCATTGGGAAAATTGAACACTATGTGTCCCAAGAAGCTCTCTCCAAATCTGCAGCCCAGTGTAAAGTTGCAGTTATAGCCTGTGGGGTTGTTTGCTTATGAAATACCTTGTAAAAGATTACCGCAGACCACTCAACAGGCTTAGAGGCTAATCTCTAAAATGACCAGAGAGAGCTCAGCTGATCCCACTGCTTTCTCTAAGGTTTAAGTGTACTTTTAAAGTTTTGTAAATTATTACTGTTTTTCTTTTGCTGTGGGTGTAAAAGTAACTCAAGTTTCTTTGCCATAAGGATGTGGCCTGGAACTGTCACAGCGGGACTCCTGCAGCACTGCTGCATGGAAAGGGGAAAATGGGAAAGGCGGAGACAAACAGTGGCCATTTAGGGATGTACTCAGGTGTAATCCTGGTTAAATCCCTGTGCTCTGTGTTTACTCTTGGCTGGCTCTTGGCCAACCTTATAGAAAATAGAAAGTTCAAAGGTTTGGAAGGAATTCTGGCCATTTGAATATGGCTGTGTTAATAAACAGTCAAGAAACTTTCATGCAGAAAGATAGCAGCTAGCTTCATAGTCAACAGCTACAGACACGAAGGCTGGCTGTTTCCACAGGGAACAAGTGATGACATCTGATATATTTTAGGAGGAGGTTTTATATCAGCAGCAGTTTGGGATGATCAAGTTATTTTTATGTCAGCTTTACCACTCAGCAGGAAAACAGTCTTCCTAAACTTAGACTGTGAACTTACACACAGTACCCTTTTAGGGGAAATATGATGTGATATGAAATAAGTTATTACCATTATTTTAGGACTACTTAGAAGTGTTTTAAAAAGCACTTTTGTGACAACCATGTGCCTCAGTCTACTGAAATCCTGTCTTTTTCCATAATAAGAATGAGGTTATGAAACTATGACTGTAAAGAAAATTAATGAAATATAAAGATCATTAAAACTTGGTTTAAATAGTATTTGCCAGCGCAGTAGTATACTAATCTCAAGAACCATGTTTGGAAATTTTAAGCAATAGAAAGAAGTAGTTGGACAGACTGTCTGTGTTTATCTATCTATTTATTTATTTTTATTTAACGCTAAAACATAGCTCAGTTTTCCTTTGTGAAAACTATTCAGGGCAGGAGGATCACAGGTATATGCCCAAAATGGATTTTTTTTTTTTCCCAATAGCATAAAGCTTCAGTTTCTAGCCCTCTGGAGATTCAAGTTGTCAACTCTTATCCCTGCCCCTTGAATCAGCACGTGTGAAGCTCGTGTCAAGTTGCATCTGTCCTCAAAATTGTCCTGCTCTGATTGGAGTCATGGGCTAGATGACCGCCAAAGATCCCTTCCAATACAAATTCATTCTGTTTCACAGCTTAGTTTCAGAGGGGGCCATTCCCCATTAGGGGATAAGAAATTAAGAAGTACCTTGCAGACTCTCTCAAAATACAAATACAATTCCTTGAAGCTCTTCAGACATGGGAAACACTCCTGTACAGACAGCTTAGTGAGCAACAAATGCATGAAAATTTAAAAGGACTGACAGACTTTACTGTACAGTTTTCATGGCTGCTTCGTGTAAAGATGTATACACTGCATAAACAACAACTCAACTAAGATTAAAGTTGCTTAATGGTGACATCTACTAAATGCAAACCCTAAAATGAAGGGATGTGCTCTTCAACTGTAGCAAAACAAAATTTGTCTATTGACAGTAACGGATGAAGTGGTCATTTCCCAACTATTAAAAAATCTGATTGAGAAGCTCTGCAAAATAATCTCATTTAGGTTTGCAGATTAAGTGTGCACAGTGTTTACAATGTGCATGAGTTTACAGGGTAGCCTGAAGTTACCATCTATTTTGTACTTCATATTTCCTTGCATTGAGGACCAGTGCCAAATGTGTAATTCTGTATAAAAGCAAACATGTGAAGAATGAAAGTGAGTCAAGGCAAGTCAAGGTGAGGCAAGGCAAAGAAGAGTGCCTTTCTGTTTCCCTCTGCAGCATGAGATCATGTAGAGGAGATGTTTGTGTTGAGGGTAATGGCTGAGGACAGGGCTTGGGAGCAGAAGGATTTATTGTTTATGAGGGAGAGGGAGCCCAGCAGATCTTCTCAGTAGCTCCCAAAGGGGACATTTTTCTTGAAGCTGGAGAAAGATTATCTGGCTTACTAAGCCACGATCTCTAGGCAACAGTTTGGTAGCTCTAGCCTGCCAGCCCTCGTGCTGAGAAGTCTTCTCCGTGAGCTCCTTCAGCATCAACAGAGCTTCACAACAAAATTCCTGCTGCTGTCACTAACTGAAGAGCACAGTGGGGCCCTTCCTTCCACTGGAAATAAAAAAAAACCCTTTGGTGAGGAAAACAGCCCCAAGTACATGTTTCAAACAACTCAGACTCATGGTTTCAGGGAGGCAAAATACCATTTAACCTATCAGGAGGCACAGAAGAGTCAGTAGAGGACAAGGTCACCTGTTCCACTCCCTGCTGGCTTTTTCTACTTTTATTACTGAGCCCAGCCTTGGATTGAGCACCGATATGATTGATAACTATGATATGACAGATAAGATCATTTCCTTCATTGTTGAGAAGGAACAGGTAGAGCCTGGGTCACCAGCTGCTGTTGAGGTTGAGGTCCTCCCAGATGAAGTTGTGTGCATGGTCAAACTCGTATAACAACCTACACAAACAGTAGGCAACTCTTCCTTTCCACAGCAAGACTCCAAGCACTCATTATAGTGTGCCCAATGCCTTCCCCTTGGGACAGCTCTTCTATGCAGCGTTAGATAACAACAGTTAACCCTGCAGCTCAGGTGACCATCTACTTCAGCTAAGGATTGTAGACATTCAATTTCCTCCTCTGATGTTGTCAGGATACACGCATAATCACATGGTGAAGGAGAATAGAGAAAAAGAAAGCTGTTTTCCTCACTAGTTGCTTAAATCAGTATGACCTGGGGCTTAAGTTGAATTTATTTTGTACAGTCTAAGGTTGCCTTTCAAGGAAGAAGGAGATAAAGTTGGTTGCAGAGCTGAATGCACTGCCTTTGACATTAAGCCATTTGCAACTTTTGCACAAAGTACGAAGAAGTCTTGTTATAAGCATCTTATTAAATTCTGCATAATGACATTCTGATGGAAAGGAAGAACAAAAATGTTCTAAGAGGTTGGAAGTAAGTTTATGGAAACAGACAAAAAGATACATCTACCAACAGCATCAAGAAAAAAAAAAAGCAGAATTAAATAGGAGTGAGACTCCAGAAGTTAAAAATTGTAGTAGACCTGACATAGGCAGGATATAACTCCAGAAATATGTTTGAAATGATAACATAGGTTAGAAAATAGCATTACACAGTAAGAGCAGAAAGACATTGTGGGGTCAGGCAGGAACCAAGCAGTGCCTTACAAGTCATAGAAAACAATGGAGCAGCTGCAGTTATAGGCAACTGAGCCTGTAATTATACAGGCTTTCAAAACAAGGCCTTGCAGGACTCAAACAGGGTTTCCAAAGAGAAAGCAAAAAGAAAAAATCTTCCCTGGGGAAGGAAGAAGTTGCAAATCACACTGTGCACGTCTCACAATTTCAAGAAGTAGAAGGAAATCTTCAGGGAATAACGTGAGTTCCACTATTTTTTTTTGCCAGAAATCATGCAATTTAATCTATGGGAAGTATTAGACATCATGCATCCCATATGGAGAAGCAGAACTACTGGAACTGCTCTCACCCCAAGAGGTTAAACATTTAATTTGTGAATTTTATCGTACCTCTAAGGACCATTCCAATAAACAGATGTGATACCTAAACAAACGGCCCAAGTCTTCATTAACCTACAAATGTAGTCAGCCAAAAAAAAAAAAAAAAATTCCTCTACTGTTGTTAACAGCACTTCTGGGGAAGAGCATCATCAGGTAGAAAAAATACATATATTTAGTAGCTATATAGATTTTGTGGGGGCAGCCAGTGATGAGCCAGTTGGCTATCAGGACTCCAGTAATGATAAGCATTTCCTTTCAGGGAGAAAGAATATTATTTAGGTTTGTAAAGAATATATGATTTGCATAGTAAGTTATGACTGTATTGAGATACATGGTCTTTCATAAGTGGAAAAATTATCAAGACTGGAGCTTGCAAAGCCACTTTAGAATGCTATTAGTGGTGTTAACAGTAAAAACTCTTGGAAAGATAGATATTCTTTACAGTCCCTATAGGTTTCCCTAGATCTATTTTCTAATAAAAATTATCAACATATATATTGTTCTGGACTCCTTAGAATGCAGTTAGGATGTCTATCTTTCTTCACATGTGCTTTTAAAGACTCCTGACAGCTGCATAAATAGGGAAAGAGATATTTCATCTCAGAAAATGCAGACCAAGGTTTTGCCCAGAGCATAGACTTCTCCAAAACATGAAAACCAGAATCTTTTAGCCAAAACCTAAGAAAATCCAAACCTTTTTATCATCCCTCATACTTGGGGCCATGCTGAAGCAAAAAGAAAAAATCAGGTGGGGGAAATGAATCTGAATGTTTTGTGTAAGGATGCTTCTTTACTAAATGGGGCTCATTTTTCCTGGCATGGTGATTTGCTGGAATTTTAGTTCAGCTACATGCAGTAACTGTTTAATCAGATTCCCCTTATTCCTGTGCAATTAAGGGTATGTATTTATTGTTTGTTATGATGATATGTAATGTGGCAAGCCATATTTGTCAAAAAGGCAGGCCAACCTCACGAAGTTCAGCAAGGCCAAGTCAAGGTCCTGCACCTGGGGCACAGGATCAGCTTTGAGATGTTTTTGCTGCTGTTAAGTCTACCTACTTAATGTATCATAAGTGAATTAATTATAGTCAATCCAGCAGGTAACAATATATTAGTGTAATGATCTGAGATAAAATGGCCCAGGCACTAGGGAAACAAAGTGAGAAGCAAGGAACTTGGTTCTGCCTGTGTCAAATTTGATGATGCTGTACAAGATCACTTAATCTGTTTAGGTCCGAAGTTCACACCCTATGAAAAGAGGACAATAATATTCTTCTCTGCATCTGCTTTGAAATCTCTAGGAAAAAAAGGTGTTGCATGGTAGCAAGTGTTATAATTCCCATTAGTTTGCCTTTTCCATTTGAGGGCGAAGGGCAAAACCAGCAGCCTACACTGTCCTGATGCAAGATGCTTCCTGTGCCAATGAGACTGTGTATCTAAACCCGGGAGCTAATTTGGTTTTGACAATATTCTTCTAGGATTATCTGGTTGGTTGTTCGGTATCATTTTCATCAAAACCTCTGAACTTCCTGGGTAAATAGACCTGACTTCTAAGAGCATGAAACAACCATTCTAGTTGTTCTGGAAAATTCTGAGAGCTCGGACACGAAAGAAAATCATAAAGAATAGAGCACCGTGTGTTTTTCCCCCAAAACTTAGGAAAAATTCCCCGCGGAAGGGTCAGAACAGCTCCTCAGCCGTCGCGAGGGCTGTTGGCATTCGCCGGCCCTGTCCAGGGTGCTGACTTCCTTCTGCACGGCATCACCCGGCATTACAACGTCATTAGGGGGAAGTCAGGAACGTTATGTTAATGCACACAAGCCTAAAAAATCCTAGTTTGAGGGCTCTAGAAGTTTACAGCTAGCTTCAAGTTGTGTTTTGGCAAACAGACGTCTAGATATTTTTTTTTTTCACAGCAATGAAGATCTTACTCTTGGCCAAATGCATGGCAGGGGGAGTTTTTCTTTAAAAAAAAAAAAAAAAAAAGAAATATCTGGCTTATTTGTGGGTCTTCCTAGACTCAGCTGATGTGGTCTCAGTTGCAATAACAGGGGGAAACATTAAGCCTGCACGTCTTTTATACAGGAAGTCATTAACAGTTTTACTATTTAGAATTGCAGGAAGACATTCATTTGGTGCAAAGGTGAGTTTGAATTTCACTGTATTTGAGATTAAATCAACTGGCTCATGAAGTGCTAGGGGAACTTGAAAGGAAACTCAAATGACTCACCCTCAAATTCATAACTCATCTTAAATTCAGTACAGCCAACAGTACAGTGATCATTTCCTGATTTATTTTTTTTTTCTGCTCAAAGGAAAGATTATCCTCAACAGTTTCCTGCAGCTGCCAGTTCTCCTGATTCAAGCAGTAATATGAAACAACTTTACCTGTCTTCAAAAAGCTAATAGGAGATACAGCTGTGAAACTCTGACAGCCATTTCATTTCTCCTGCATATTTATTCCTTTGACATATCAAGAAAAAAAAAAAAAACAAACCAAAACAACAACAACAAAAAGGTTTCTTTCTTATCAATAAATAAATAGAATTGTTTTGTTATGGTCCTTTTTAAAAAACTAACCAGGAAGCCAGAGATATCTTACCTGCCTGCTTTTGTGATGATCATCTCTGTCCCAATGTCATGAAATCTTTTCCAGAGGTCAGCACACTGCAGCTCTACCTGGATCTCTTCCATGGATGAAGGTGGAGGAGGCTGAGGGCCTGAGCCACCAGATGTAAGGTCAGAATGGGAGCCAAATGAGCAGGATGTCCTTTCTGCCAGCACCTCTGTGTCTGACCCAGTGCTCTGCTCTGAGTCTGCAAAGTAAACACGTGGGGTAAGACACTTTATTTCTAACTGCTGTAAGTGGTAAAGAAGGTAAGAGGAAAGGAACAAGGAAAATTATAAAGAACAGTGCAGTGGCCTTTTATATATATATATAAACATATACATATTT
>JAAGNO010001309.1:39859-64139 GCA_033439905.1 Ceryle rudis | reverse complement strand
TAGGAGATGGCATAAAATATAAATAGTAATAAACAATGCTGGGAATGGAGTACAAAATATAGATTAAAAACATGGAAATTAAAAAAAAAAATAAATAACTCAACCCATCGTTTCAATCCAAGATGGGCTTGCTGGAAAACCACATTCCATTTAATTGAATATTCTCCCTCACTACTATTGTAGAGTTGGCTATTTTTAAACAACACAGTTTGGGGTTTTTTTCCTTTTAATATCCTTGTCATCAAAAATAATGAACTTTTTTTTTTTTTTTTGCTATTTGCCAGCATGATTCTGGAAATGTGTTTTATTGGCTCCTGTAATATCATTTTTGGAACAATGCTGTTTCCTGGGAAAATAACCATGCAGCTTTCTGTCTGTGAGGAAAATGCTCTAGGCTACTGAAGGACCAAAAGGGGAGATAGTAAACATATGGAATATGTTACCAAGGAAAGCAACTGTAGCAAGCTGCAGAAAAGAGCATGAGACAACAACCTCTCTTTATGGAGGAGAAGAAGAAATCTTGCTCGAAAATGAAGCAAACAAACAAACAAACAAAAGTAGATTTGACTCATTTAAAAGTCCAGGTTGGCATATTGAGTCAAATGGTCATTTCTTCACAAAACTATCTCATGTATGTGTCAAATGTTTATGTTACATATATGGTTCTAGCTCTCATATGGTAGGGCTAAGAGGAAATTCTGCAAACAGCAGTTTTGTTTTGCAACAGGGTGCACATTCACATTACAGCAAAATAATTCACAATGCATTCTGCAAAGCAATATGTTTATGTTTTGAACTGGATTTTTAACTAACTGGCACTAGTATTATATAGGTGATTGACAGCAGAATAAAATTAGGTGAAACACTCAGTCAGATGGCTCAAGAAGAGCTCTGTGGATTTCAAAGAAGGTTCAGAAACAATATGAGTGTCCGCATTGAGCACATGAGTAGAAGCATCCCAGTAAAAGAATAAACCAGATATTTATATGTATTCTCTGCACTTCTAAGAAAGAATTATATCTCTGTCTGGAAGGGAAACTCAAGTAAACAAAAAAGTAACAATCTTTGTTAAAACTGTGATTAAATCACCTCAGCTAAAGTTCCTTCCATACCAAGCGGATGCCAAGAAATGTTAAATAACCCTGATGTCATGCAGTCTGAGTCTCAGATCTACAGTGTTTCTGAGAGACTGTGTCCTGGAGCAGCTTGCACATCAGTGCAGAGGGCTATAGCTAAGAGTCTGGGGGTGAAGATGCCACTGCAGAACCACCAGCCCCACCTCCTGCCACATGGAAACTTCTGGAGAATTCATACTTCTGCAGGGGCATGGAGATGAACCATTTTACTGATAGGATTATGAGAAACTTCCAGACTCAAATGGCATCAGGAAGCATTTCTCTTCTGTGAGAACCCTGGGTAATATGTCATTGGGTAGTGAATGTTTTGCTTGAAGGATGTTTTCAGTAAACTTTTCCAACCATATAGACAATCTGCCAGTACAATGAAGAAATTCTATAGGACATTAGAAAGGTTCAGTATTTATAGCTCCCAACCCATTTTGAGTATAGAGTCCTTTTTGTCTCCCACTGAAATCCAAGTTGGGCTGAAGCAATAACAGGTCCATCCCCCAAAGTAGTACAAACCTACCTACAGAGGTCTGTTACATGGAGAGCATTTCTACACCCAGAAGGCATATCCTAGACACAAGCTCATGCAAGGTAATAGGAGATAACATGCTGGGGCTCTCTCCACAAGAGAGAGAATCAGTATGAGAGAATAGAGGTGCTGAGACATCTGCTTACTGCTTCAGGAGCCCAATGATGCATGACCAAAGTGTCACCTACCTGCTTTGTCTAGCTCACATTATTCCACTTCAAATGTTTGGAGCGGATAAGCCTAATTAGGGGTCCCAATGCTTAATGTCACTGTGTTTTCCTAGTGATGGTTAATTGCTTTATCCTTCAACAAAAATACAAGAGTATGATTCACAAATCACAGTAAGACTCTTGTGCATATCTACTCATATGCTGAACCATTAACCAAAAGTCTTACATCTTCTCTGACGTCCCAAGAAAGTAAACTACACGGGGAATCTGAAGAGAATGCACCAAGGGAAAAGCTTCCCTTATGGAGTCCTCCTCCTGAAATGAGGTAGTAAACTGCAGGTTTGAATCTAAAGAGACTGCTTTAGGCCACATCATCTGTGCTTGGTTCAGGCACTCAGAAACTCTGTGCATCCCCTGAAGCAGTATGGCAAATGGCCAACAGATGGCACTTGCCTAGATGCTGTCCCCACATCATTCTAGCATTTCCTGGACAGCCTTTCAAACCAGGCATGTGGCTGCAGCCTTGAGGATCCCTGGGAATTGACTGGAATTGCATGCTGCAAAAAAATTGAATATCAGAGACTTAAACCCCCTCCCACTGGTTTTATGCTAATATCATTTCGCTGCCTTTACAGACTTTTGGAGGTTGTTTATTTTTCACAGTGATGGAAGTGGGAGGAGAGACACAGCCTTGAATACAATGAGCCATGTTGGCACAAACCAAAAATTGCAAAAGGAACTCAGTACTTACTGATAAGCCAGTATCTACACAACCATGAAGTACCACACAAAGGAGAAAAGATCTTTTTTTTCCTTCCAAGGACTATTACTTTGTGCCCTGAAATATTATCTGTAATTACCCCCAAATTAGTGCACAAAACAGGAAGTACTTCTCCTTCCTCCAATTTTGGAAATGGGGGAGAGAGAGAGACTAGTTTTGCTGCTGTTAGTTCAGCCTCGGTAGGCAGTGAGATGGGGCTTGTGTTTTCTTCAGCCTTTCCTGAGCTAAGCCCTCCTGAATGGTGGTGTCCAGTTGGAGACACTGAATTCATTACAGACCCAGGGAATTCAGGGGAAGTTAAGTGCGTCTGACATAGAAGCATCATGCCTAATGACATCCAGCTCTATAAGACTCCATGACTTGGCTAGAGTTCTCTACATACGTTAGGATTCAGAGTTAATCATGAGAGAGGTGTCAACATCTGTAAGTAAGCAACATACAGAGGGGTGAAGGGTGAACCAGTCTCAACAATAATAATTAATTGTGGTGGTTGGCAGCTAGCACAGCTCAAGGCACTATGCCGCACATACTTGCCCACAACGGAACAAGACAGGGATAAGATCTGAGTTTTCTTCCAGCATTCAAACTGGGAGCTTGGTTTTCTTCATGCACCAGCTTCAGTGGTGTGCAACTTCACTATACTCAAAGACATTACTTCTGCTTTCTATTGGTGTAAGCAGAGGGGAATTAGGGAATATCTCCTGAAGCTCCAACAAGATAGAACATGACTGTGAACACTGTTAGATGCAGATTGTGGCTGGTACTACATATTGTGTCTGACTGAAGGACAAACAGAAGGATTGCTGAGGAAGATAAGCTTCCTACAATTTCTTCTAGCTCCTAAGTGAGAAGGTAAGATTATTTGCCTTTCCTTAAAGAGTTGTCTTGTACAAAAGCAAACATGCTGAATTCAAGGTCCAGACAATGGGAAATGCAAATGTTCCAGGTGATGGCTTCCTTTCAGATTTAGGAGACCTTCTCACACTACTACCATCAGGCCAGTTCTCTAGGGCCATGTTAGGTTTCAATCCATGCCACTTTTGGCATATGTTAGGCAAGTGGCAATTAAAACAGTTTTATGGTTTTCTCTTGCTAGAGTAGGGTGCAGTCCTTGAGAAAGGATATTTCAAAACCAAGCTCATCTATTGCTGCTAACTAGCAAAAGTGGGAGTAGATTCAACTGGGGTTTCTAAACCTACGGTATTCCACTAGACATCCAGTTGAGAAAGTCCCACGTCAAAATGTTCCTTGTTGTTTTTGTAGGTACCCAGGAACTTGTACTTTCTATCTTACCTACTTTTCTCTACAAGGTCCTTCCCCTCACCTGTCTGCTTGAATAAGGGCCCTTCCTGCTGCACCACAGGTATTGAGGTGAACGTCTCCAAAGCTCCTGCTGGCTGCGCAGTTCCTATCAGTCTGCCTCTTTCATTTCCCACTTCTTGCAGTTCTTTTCTAAAGCCAGCTATTTCCACTCTTGCTCATTTCTTGTCTTTTTTTTTTTTTTCCCTGATGTTTCCACCAATTATTTCTGCTGTTCTGCAGAGTCATGTGTAGCCAGAAGAAAACACAGCTATTTTGCTGTGTGTGGACAAGGACCTGGTGGCCGCAGGGAAATGCCAATGCTTAACTCCTCCAGACTAATACATTCTCCGCAGAGACAATATAGAGCAAACTTTGTAAAAAACTGTGCCTTGTTACAGGTGGCCTGCTGTACAAACAGGCTGATCGAGTGGTTTTGACCATGGGACTTGGCCTGATGTATCAAAAACAGGCAGGCTCTTAAAAGAATTGCATTTCAAGGAGCTTGAAACTATCTAATGTGACACCACTGAAACGTTCATGGAAAAGTTGCATGGGTTCAATGTGCAAAAGAATGCTCTTAGGCCTGAAGCATAGCTCTCTTTCACCACCACTGTGCAAAAAGGATGTTCCCTTTCTAACTATCATGTTGGGTGGTTTCTTATCATCCCTTCTTACCCCAGTGACCACATATCCAGCTGCTGTAGTTTAACAATGTTGGACATGGAGGAGAGGAAAGTTCACAGCATTTTCAGCAATGTTTGAGTCTATCAACAAGACCACAGGGTCACTGTCAGAGCTCCCAGGGATACTGTGGCCATTGGAATATTAGTTCAGATTATTTTCTTTCTTAATCCCTTCCCCATTTCTACTATCCCCAGATCACACTGGAAATCCTCAGCTCATAATTTCTTTTGATGCACAAATTCCCAGGCTTCTTGTTGGTAGATAGGAAGGAAAACACCATTCTCACAAGGATGGTGACTCTGGGGTCAGCATCCCCACTGAGTGCCCCAAGACGATAACCCCAACCATCTTCCTGCACCAAGACTATGCGTCCTGGGACCAGAGCCCTCTTACAAAAAACAGCAAGCTGCTACTGCCTGAATTCTTTATACACATCATCTACCTAGTATTCCTCATGTACCTTCCCTGCTTTTTCATCATTCTGGTACAAGAGGCAAACTGGAATGAGACATTAAAAGACACTAATTTTATAAGCAAGTTCCTACATGGATCTTGAGCAGAATATTCTCTGCAGCTGGAGCACAGCAGGAATACTGCTCCCCTTATTTAATCAATAAAACAAAAAGAGCTCAGTTTCATCCTTGGCCATACCATGCAGCTCATACACTCAACAAATGCTTTACTCCAAGGTATCAAAGAATGCAAATTACAGGAGTGAAAACAATTACTAAAATCTTATATACATAAAACATCACCTACCCAGAGGAGTACAAAAAGACTTGTTCTCTTTCTCTTTTTTCATTTTTTTTTTACATACGTGTAGATATCTAATGTAGATCTTGTCAAATTCCATTAGCATAAAGATTTCTCTTGGGTGGAATGTGGCAGCTGTTACAAGCTGTTAGGGTTTTTCTTTTTAACTGTTTATTTTTGTTCATAAGTTTTGCGAACATTTAGTGCAACAGGTGGTCCTTCCCTCTCCCTGCATTCAATTTGCTGGCAAGCAGGATCTGCAGACTACAAAAAAGGTACAAAATCCTGGACATGAATAGACAGAAAAAAACTGGGGAGGACAAAATCTTTTTTTTCTATGAAGTCAGATGAAATTAACAGAGCAGAGGCTTTGGTTTTGCTTCTGGATGCAGACAGGTCTCATGGTTACTCACTACATTAATTGTGCCTTCATCCAGCATTAGGCCCATTATCAACTACATACAGCTATAATTTATAACATGTTTATTACTGATAATATAGTCATAGAAGGGTTTGGGTTGGAAGGGACCTTCTACAGATCATCTAGTCTATCCACCAATAATATTTATTACTATTACACTAGTGACTACGCTTTGCAACCAGTATCAGTATTTACTGATCTGGAAACAGTATGAACTTGTCCAAACCAACTATTTCATCTATACTCATGTTGTACTGCAACCTGAAACAGCCAAAATAAGCATTCAAGGAATTAAGTTCCAACCTAAGAACACTTTATGAAACAAGAGCAGGAAAAAATGGCATCAAGAATCAAAAAGACAAAAATAGAAGACATAGTATAGATGGGAAAATGTGGCATAGACAAATAAAGAGACCTGATACAAGTGAAATTAATGAAAGACAAGCTAATTCTAAAGTAAAGAATTCCTCTGGCACTTTAACATCAAAACCTTCTTCATCCTCCTGAATTATAGTTTTATAAGGTGTTTTCACAACATGACTTCAGCCAGCAAAGCTTGTAAAATACATGACTGCCCTTCCCAAAACAGAGTATAAGGCCAGTATGACACAGAATTATTACACACCTATATCCCCATGGCAAACATAACTAGTAGGAGAATATAAAAGCAAACACAAAGACGGAAAAACATGGTAGCTTTGGATCTAAATGCAAGCCTTGCATCAACTTCCAGTTGCACAGTGCCAAAAACCAAGTGCCCCTGCCCTGGCTTATTCAGTGTAAAACTCAGCAAAGGGACACAAGACCCAACAAAGAAAAAAATCACCCTGATTCACTGGTATGCTCCAGCTGCTCTGCTTCACTCCAGCAACACAAAACATCTGTAAACCTGGTTTAACCAGCAAGTTAAATTGGGTTTATGGCTTCTCAGTATTGGCAAAGCAGTGCAAAGCAGCTGGAGTTTACTAGTATACTTAGCCCTGGGGGTTTGTCCTCAAAAGTTAACTCTTGCTCCAGCCAGGAGAAAGAATATCAGCCATAGTTAAACCTTAAAGTAGGATTTTTTTATCTCATGTTCTATTGCATTTCTCCAGAACACTGAGAAAAAGAAAACAAGAAAAATTACACATTTTGTCAACATACAGTCTAGGATGAGACATTCAAGGCACCAGCTCTAATGCTACATCACCTGAAAATGGAGATGCTGGCTGCTGGACTCTAAAGTCATCCTTGGCAAATACAAATTCTGATTACAGAAGTGTAAACTAGGTGGCCAAGAATGCTTGGAGTAGTGTCACAGCACAGGAGATTTTGTAGACTTTATACCAAATCCCACCACTTTCTGCTAGAAAAAAACTACCTGCAATTCTTCAGTCTGTGCTTTAGAGTATCTATCACAACTGAAAATATCCCATCAAATGGATGACAACCTGATCTATAAACTCTCCCATCTCTGGATTGAGGTAACTTGTTTGCTTAGAAGTATTTTAAAAGCTTAACCTTTCCTTAGCAGAGTATTCTGGCAATCTTATTTCAGAAGAACAAACACCACTGAAGAAGCAAAACTCAGTGTTCAATGTCAAATTATTCTCTTCCAGAAAGCAAAAAATAGCTTGAGTCCTCAGTATCTCAGACTAACTTTGAGAAAGATGCAATTTGAAATTTCAGTATAGAAGAAATCCAGAGATTCCTAAAATTCCCTGAGGAGATTCTCTGCAGCTGTCAGTCAGGATTACCTTAGGACAAGGAATCACCAGTACAGCCTCACAAAAAGACTGGTGAGTAGCAAATATTCAGAAAGGCTATGCTTGAAATAGCAAAGGGCTTTAAAAGAGCATGCAGGAAACAAGATTCAGTTAAATCAGGAGATAAAATAAAAGAGCATAATATTCAAGAAAATGCAGAAGAAAACAGAGAATGGCAGCCTTTAAAAACATGAGAAGTAGTACTGGGGAGAAAGTGGGATGTTATTAAAAGAAGAGGGAGGTGAAATTGATGACAACTTTAATCTGGCCAAGATCCTGAACTCTACAGACTACAGAGAATTTGTCTGGCCAATGTCCAGGAGTTTGTGTAAAATTAAAGAGTGGAAATGCACTTGAAAGTTAGAAAAGCTAAAAAAATATAAGAGACCAGGCATTAGCTGCATTATATGCTGCAGCCTGTAAACATAGAGTCATTATTCTTATAAATAAAACCATACAACAAATATTTAGAGACTAGCCTAAACCAAAATGTTGGCTCTAAATAACCACAAATTGTGCAGGAGTTTGAAACTAGATCCCAGGTCTGTGGCAGGCCCTTCCCTGATGGGAGCGGGCACAAGCTCTGAGACAGTCTGTTTCTGGATTCTGTGGTTTGGACTGCTCTCTGCCAGCCAGGAGGAAAAAAAATCATTTGTAAAAGAGGAAAACATGACACAAGATTAATGCTTGAGAGGTATCTCTTCTCTCTGAGACTAATATGAAGTCACCAAGAAATTTAAAAAGACCGAGGAGTCCAGAAAATCTTGCTGTCTTTTTGTAGGTATGAACGCAGCTCAAATAAATGAAGATTAGCCTTTTAAATATTTGCAAGCTGATATCTGGTGGCCTACAAACCACAGGGAAACAAACATTACATATGCTTCCCTATACCATGATTATCATGACAGCAGTATCAGGGAGTCACCTAGCATCTTAATAACAAGAAATGCCCAATCATTTCCCAAGTGCTACTCACCTCTTGTCACTGCTGTCATATGGTGGTGAGTTTCACTGTGTAGCTGTGTGCACCAGAAAAGAAATAATCGCTTTTCACTTTAAAATGCATTACCTTTTTAGTATGAGTATTAATTTGTTGCAGTGTTATAATGAGATAAATACCACTCTACGTATTGCTTGCGTTTCCTTTCTAAATGAAACAATGTCAAAAGGAAATCATTAGGAAATTTCCATGGGAATGGTTTTACCATTAAGATGAACTTTCAAGTTTAAACTGTTAATTTTGCTCAATTTTCTTTTGGGAAAACAGTAATTATCGGTCTAGTCTTGTTGAACTGATGTTTGGATTTATAATAGTTCAACAAATCATTAAACTACATTTTTTTCACCCATGTGCTACATTAGCCAAGCTGTCCTTCAGACTTCCCCCACTCCTTTCTGAGCCAGACTTTGGAAGACTACCTGCCCTAGTACAATTTTGATTGCCCTCTATATAAACTTCTTGATGGTAAGACAAATCATTTAAGATTTTATTCACCAACAAAGATTCTCTTTAAATATTTTAATTGCTCTCTCTCTGAATTTGTTCTATTTTTGCTACATACTTGTGTGCACACACTACGTACGGTGTTGAATTCTTAAAAATCTATTTCTATTTTAAATCAGTGATCTGCCACTGGCCCTCACAGAAGAAATTATAGTATTTTCAATGGTACTTTGTAGCAGGAAGTTTCTTGCAACCTGATGTTCTGTTTGCTGTTTTGGTTTTGATCACCTTTGCAGAGTGACCAGATGTTTTCACTAAACAATGAGCCTGGGGCATTTTTCACAAGTGATGAACATATTCTTCCTTTTATTTGCTTCACATACAACTGACTAGCCATTTTTCCTGCTTCTGACTATGTAGCTGTGCAAGTAGGGTTAAGAAAGATTCCCTTAAAGCACTTGATCACGATGCTGATTTTTTTAACTTCTAGTGTCTCAAGAATGAGACAGGGACATAAAACATTACTTTTAAAAGTGACAGAACAAGTGTTGGAGTCAATATGAATTCACAGGGGACAAAATCGCAAGAGAATGAATAGGTTATAGTGCTGTATTATGAGAGTATGGTTCAGGGACTTGGAACGGATTAGGAATCTCAATCCAGGCTGTGCTATGAAAGACAACTAGGTCATAAAAAACAATTTAATTTTAAATCTGAAATATCAGACACACATGCCAAGCCATAGATGGAACTACCCCTTCAATTACAAACAGTAATGTACCTCATATCAATTTGAAACAATTATCTTAATAACTTTAAAAATAATCAGGCAACTTGCAAAAGTGAATGATGGTTTGGAGGAGGATGTTCATATAAAGTGTTAAAACTGTAAAAGTTTTCAGATCTGCCAAAACTGATGCTTCACTCCACATCCATGGAGTGGTACCAGGCACTGATGTTTAAGAGCATCTTAATAATTAAACCACTGCCCAGATGAACTGAGAGATTGATGTAGACAGCACATCAACAGCAGCTGTTGTTGACAGAAGACAGGGAAGGGGATGCTGAAGGAGACCTAGGAGTATGAAAGGACAGAGGAATGGACATCTGTACTATGTAATTTAACCAGACAAAATAACCCTGTGCAATTTTGGGTGGTACATACAAAGACAATGCTCCAATAAGAGCCAGGCTGTGGCTGCATTTAGCAAACAGGGCATGAAGAAAATCTGGAGCTAGTGAGTCCCATTTCACATACAGCAGAGTAAGGAGATCCTGAGTTATAGTTCTCCTTAATCCATCGAACAGGCAGGACAAGAAAGAGATAGGGGACAAAGGAGCACAGGCTTTGTGCCCATGCTCAGAGGTGGCGCCACAACAAGTACAAGCTCCCTATGGAGCAGCAGTGCAACAAGGAATGAGGTCATGGCTGAGAGAGGCTTCAGGCTGTCCTCAGCTACACCACAGCAATTAAATTAAATTAACCCTACTCAAAAGTCAGACGGTGTGGACAGTCTGAACATCAGACCTTGAACACCAACCATTTCACCTTGCAGATATGCTTCTGTTGGGCTGCATAACTTCTTAATGCAAATGTTGACAGCAATTAAATTATGTATAAGGTCAGTATTCCAAAACCCAGTTTCCAAGTATTTCCAGCACAGAACTGGTGGCTTAGCCTGGACAATCAGTCTTAGCGCATGTATTCTTTCATTTCCCTTTAATATCCATGCTCCTTGGATGTGTATTTGTGGCTTGTTTTTTTCTCTTTTACTGTCTACAGCTCAAGCTCCCAAAGTTACATCCTGACACACTCTGCCAACCACAAGCTCACCCATCAAAATCCCTCCACACAGTCACGTGTACTGATTCCAGGAAGTGCATGCTGCTGGACTTTGTTGCCTTCCACTGAGCCACCCTGATTTATGCCTGCTGAAGCTATGGTCCCAGGTGTAACAACACCTACACTACACAGTTGTCCCACATGTGTATGGCCTATTATCCAAACAACAGATGCACCAGCAGGCATGCACACACATATTCCAACATCTGGCGATCACAAGCTAACTGCAATTACTCCATGAACTTCATTCATCTTTACAAAATTCACAAACACTTCATCTATACATCCACTGAAGAGGTGCATAACCTTTTCCACTTCACTGAAAGAAATATGTGCTCTTAGCCTGTGTCTTAACACACACAGAAATACAACCATGCACTTGCCCTTACTCTTAAAGCATACATTTAATCCCTTCTGAATAATAGAGCATGAACAGCTCTTGACATAAGCTCTCTACAGGTATTGCACGTAATGTGCATACAGATATATGCCCCTTCATTTCTCATTCATACCTGTGCATGTGCCTACATGCCCTTACCTGCTATGAGGCTCACTTTTCCACTTTCTGTCTAGAAGTCATGCCAAAATAAAACCGATGAAAGGAAATGAAGAATCACACCAAAATATCCAGATATCTGTTCACCTAAAAATATCTCATTACTTAACAAAATATCCAGATATCTGTTCACCTAAAAATATCTCATTACTTAACATTAAAATTGATACTTGCATAATTCAGCATTTCTGGATCTTGGAAATTTCCAGCCTGTTTTCATTTGTTTCTCTTATCCACATCTAATCTAAAGGATATGTTCAAGGAGAATGTGGGCAAAACCAGGTTGTGTTTGTTCAGAATGCTTGTGCCTGCCTGACTCTCAGTTTAGCACAGAGGAAACAATGGGATGCTCCACTGTGATGTTCTCAGCAATCTTTATGTTACAGTAAAATATGCTGGAAAGTACACAGTCCAGGAGCACTGAATTTGCAAAGGTCTCAGATTTGCCTGATTCCCCCATCACTGATGTCAATGCATTAGTGGTGACCTCAGAAACCTGTTGGCTTCTGTGACCTCAGATAGCATCCTTTATGGATGTCAAAAACAGGGCTAGTAATTTTCTGTGTGTCAGAATACCCACACATTTTCAGCGATGCAGAACTAAACTGTTTCAGAACCCATTCTTTTAAAACCATTAACAGCATGTACTACACATGGAAAATTATATGCATATTTTAGTTTATTGAAGTGTTTTTTTCCAAACATTTTCTCTCTAAAATAGTTAGGGTTTTTCATGGTAGGAAGAATGGCTTGCTGTATCTTACTGCATCTTACTGCAGATAAGAAGAAATGTGATGCATTCTACTGATTTACTTTAGAACTTCCAGTTAGAAAATGGGGATGAAAATTTTCACGAGGAAAGTAAATCTGCAAACTTCTAAAAATTCTCAATCTCACTACAGGTAAGAATGAAAATATTTTGTATATTTTTGAAGTAGAAAAGAACAAGCATTTACATCATCCTTAAGTTCTACTTTAACCTTCAAGATACAAGTTGAAAATAATCAAGTTACCATATCTCAAGTGGGCAAAAATCCCTGACAGCTAAATGAATATACTTTAATGTAACAGCAGCTTTTGGGGGTTCTGGGTATCTTGGAATATCAGCTTTGAATTATGTGATTTGTTCCACTTATCTCACTGTGCTGTTAACTATGAAACTGAAGTAGCAATGGCATTAACCCTTTCACTCATAAACAGATACACAGATAACACTTTGACTTTGCAGTGTCCCTGTGTCTCCTGAAAAGCCATGTCTAACCTCACTCTGCCGTCCAGCATTAGAGCTTGTACACTGAGACACTCTTGCCACACTTTAGGATTTCCACCATGAACAACAGTGGAGTGGAGAAAACCGATAGTGTGCTACTGCAGAAGATACACAGAATGGAAAGTCAAAATCATTCACACTAGAGCCCAGAGATAGAAGGACACTTATGGACTCCAACACACAAAGAATCTAGTCCTACCAGTGCTTGTTACCATTCAGCATGCCCCACATGATGGATCTTAATGACAATGTGTGTGCGTTTTCTGATATACATATGATACCTCATATCCTTCCCAAACACTGATGTAGATTTTTCTTACTGGTCAGTTCAAGAAGAGCAGACAGGCAAAGCAGATTTTTAACTGTCATAGGGATTTCATTATGACTGGGTTATAAGTGCACAAGCAGCCAATTAGCACATTCCTTATTGGGCCTCTAAACATATTATTTCATCGCTTAATTTATTATCTCTGGTGGTTTTGTGAATCCTCCCATGCCCTTCTTATTGCTGAAATGCTGCCATCTGTGCCTCAAAAGTTTCTTTCAGTTCTTTCCATCCTACAGCATGAAGTGGTTTGAGAGAAGTACTAAACTAGTAAGAGATCCACCAGTTTTTGTGGGGGAAAAGAGAAGAAAAGGATAGTTTCAAAACAATGTACTTTCCTCACCCTCTCTTCACCTTCTCTTCAATCATACTTCTGTCACCTTCTTCTTGTGTGGTAAAATTTGATGTGAAAAGCAGCCCAAGCTTGTTTCTAATGTTGCTGAGCTTGACCATGTGGCTACAGGGGGAGGCAGCAATTTCCTCTCCTAGTACAGTCACGAAGCCCCACAGTGATGCTTCAAAGCAAAACTGTGGTCCACCCCTTCCAGCCTGGAGCCAAGCAGTATCTGAGATGCATATGGGCTGCTCTTCAGTGAGATACATTATGGAAGACAGAGAAGGAGAGGAAGGGAAAGGAAGAAAACAAGAATAAAACAGAGGTTAAACAAATGTAGGGAGTAAGAAAGAAGAAGGAAGAGGCTGGGGATTAGGACAGTTTATTGGAATTGGCTTCTTGACACTAAATGCTGTAAAGAGAGGACAGTCCAAGAATTATAACTCTGTACGTTACACCTTCTCACCCCAGCAGAAAGAATGACAGTGAGCCAGGCTAACATCCTCAGTGCCATACAATTCTTTCCCTCCCTTCCCACGGCTCTTGTCAGAGAGTCTGGATTTCTACCACTGGCTGTAGGTCTGATCCACTCATGAAGACCATCTCATTGCCTCCTGTGTGCACCAAGTAGGGACCTCTTAACACATCTCAGCAGCTTGCTTGCCCTCTTCCATTTCATGACAAAGGAAAATATGAACATTATAGAGAAATGTGGTGCTGTTTCAATAGGACACACTTTGTTGCATGAAGCACCCAGAATGCTGACTGGAGAATTTATTCTTTATTTAAGCCTTATGGCATTTAGGTGTAAAGAAACCAGTACTAAAAAGCCCTTCACCCGTCTGCAAACTCCTTGTCACAGCTCTGAGCAGGCGGCATGTCTCACAACACTCCTCACTAACAAGACAGTAGAGTTGCAGGTAAGTTCCACTGAGACATAGAGGAATAAAATAATAAAATAAAATAAAATAAAATAAAATAAAATAAAATAAAATAAAATAAAAGTGGCTGGCTGAAATTAAAGGCTATTTCCATGGCTGAATCCCAAGGTGTCTTTGCAAAATGCCAGTTTTGCACCCACGGGTATCTTTCTGCTGCTAAAACAGGTCTGGATATTTACAGAAAGGTAAATTAATGCACTTTGGTGGCCTCTTTGGAAAATAGAAGCAAAGAGTTTCCCCCAGAAGGCAACAAAATGAATCTGACATTACATCTGTTACATCCCCTGCGTCTCCATCACTTTCCCTGCAACTAGGGCAAACCTTTCACAAATTCATTATATCAGATATTTTACAGAAAGGCAGCTAATTTCCTTTTATGTATCTTACTCTAAAAAATGTGCCTTTCTTGCAAGGATGACACAGATAGAGAATAACCAATTCCACTGTTTACTGAGTGGGAGGAATGGAGAAGGTCACATCCACAAGATGTGCCTTGTGTAATAACTCTGGTGTTTCTAAATCCAGTGAAGCATCTTCACATGCGCTTATAGGCCATGGGTACTTTTAGGTCACGTCAATAGCAAGCATGATGCTGGCTTAATTTTTTTGGTTTTTTGTTTTGTTTTGTTTTCTTTTTCCAAGTAAAGTATACCTTATACTGATTGGCAATCAAAAAAGAATCAGTAAGAAACTCCCATGCAGAGAAGCTCTTGGACCACAAAGCGTCCTGTGCAGGATATTGCTAGGGCAACCTATGGTGTCTCACCCATCTCCATCCCAATGACCAACCCCTCTATCCCACCCACTTCCTCGGCATTCATCAAGCCTCACACCCCCAAAACACGTACTTCTCAAGTCTCTTGTGTTTCAAGCAGCAAGTAGCCTTGCAGCACTCCCTGGAGGGACAGGTGGCAGAGCACTCCCCACTTTCGCACACAACCAGGAGGTACATGCTGTGCCATGTGTTGAGCTGAGCCACAGCAAACCTCTCCTTTGGGAAAGGCTGTGACAAAGTGTTCCCTCCCCAATGGGAAAGATCATGGTTCTCTCCTGCACCAGCACATACCTCCTGCAACCAGCTAGTTGCACTCCACCTCTGAACATGGCATCACACTGTTCCCTTGCTACCCTGCACCTAACCTATTATACAGCAACAAGTATTGTCAGCTTTAAATAGAGAAAGAAATCCCCATGGAATATCCCCATGCACTAGCACAGGTCAGGGGTTGACCTGCTGGAAAGCAGCTCCATGGAGAAGGACCTGCGAGTCCTTCTGGACAATAAGTTATCCATGGGACAGCAGTGGGACTTAGTGGTCTCCTGGGGTTCACTAAGAGTGTGTCCAGCAGGTTGAGGGAGGTTCTCCTCCCCCTCTGCCCTAGTGAGACCACATCTGAAATCCTGTGTCCAGTTCTGGGCTCCCCAGTTCAAGAAAGACAGGGAACTACTGGAGAGAGTGCAACAGAAGGCTATAAAGATGATGAGGGGACAGGAGCATCTCTCTTATGAGGAAAGACTGGGGGACCTGGAGCTGTTTATTTTAGAGAAGACTGAGGTCTTATCAATGCTTATCAATATGTAAAGGGTGGGTGTCAAGAGGATGGGGCCAGTCTCTTCAGTGGTGCCCAGTGGAAGGACAAAGGCCAAGGGGCACAAACCGGAACCCAGGAAGTTCCACCTAAACATAAGAAAAACTTACTTACTGTGAGGGTGACAGAGCCTGGAACAGGCTGCCCAGAGAGGTTGTGGAGTCTCCTTCTCTAAAGATTTTCAAAACTTCCCTGGACACATTCTTATGCAACCTGCTCTAGGTAAACCTGCTCTATCAGGGGGGTTGGACTAGATAATCCCCAGAGGTTCCTTGCAACCCTACCATTCCGTGATTCTGTGGAAAGGAGAATACATAGCAGAAGGTGCTACAAGACAGCTGATCCTGCCATTCAGTAACGCACTGTTTGTTTTTGGTTTGCAAGGTTCTCCCTCCTTTATGAAACTCATGCAACTCAAATTTCAAAGTCTCTCTAGACAGACTTAAGTCCACACAAAGCTTTCTTTGGACATCCACCATGTGCCACCTTCTCCACAACAGCATACCTCCACTCTCACAACTGATAAGTGCCCAGACCTACCCATGAAGTGCCACAGGAAAACGTCATCTGATTGGGAGAAATATATGTTAAAAAAATCACCCTAAGAATTCACCCTTCAAAGCTTTTCCCTGACATAGTTTACCCAACCTGCCCCACAAAATATTCACCATTTACCAGGCCAGACACTCAAATGGTGTAAAATGGCAGGTGTGAATAGCTTTCTGTAAGCATCACATCTGCCATGGAGCAATTCTGGCCCTTGTAGGAGCTCTTATAAGCAAATCTACTTGGACTCAGTCATTCATTATGCTAAACTCCTGCGTAGCACGCAGAAAGGGAGCATCTCTGCTACAGATGACCAAACTGAGAAGCCAGTTTGTGCAGTAGGAGGAGGAACTGAGGCTCGTCAAACTCACCTTAAAGAGGAACCACTGTGCATTCATGAAGTTGTGGATAACTGGTATACATGCTGAGCTGAGCTTGATCCAGGTTCTAGTCTGGTGCTGGAAGACTCTGCAACCCACTAGCTATGTCCTAAAGGCCTACTGGCCTTTAGGACATAGCTAATGCTGTATTTAAAAACTGAGACTAGCCTTTTGGAAAGAAGGTGACTGAAACAAAACTGAAATGTTAAAAGCCTACCCAACATAGTCTTCTGTGATTACCAAAGATTACCCATACCTAGAGGTGTGAGACCTGGACTCATAAGGAGAGATGGAGCTTCCTCTGGGTTTCCTGCAGAACACATTTCTCAACAAGGCCCTGAGAATGTTCTTTCTCCTTGACTTGGTTTCTTAATAACCATGTGCAGTCAGTAGCCTGTCCCTGCATTGTGAAACTGAAGCAGCATGAACAAAACCTGTGCCTCTCTATCATAAATCTGTAAGATTTGTCAGCACCAGTATTCATAAGATTTGTCAGTACTGGCATGTTCACTGAAAAACCATTTTTTTTCTGGGACCTAACACAGTCTTGTCACTGTTACACTCATTGTAAAGCATCGTTGCAGTGATAAACCTCCCATCTTGTCACCTGACCCCTCCACTGTACCACATCACTCTCTTCCCTTTTTCTAGTATAACATATGAAAATGAAAAATCTCCTTTCAAGAACCTGCTCACAGAATCACAGGGTCACAGTCAAGCTCAATCTTTTCTGTGTCCCCTCCATACCCACAGAAGATACTGAAAGACTCTCAGTGTCAGCAGTTATTCCCAGCATGCTACAGACCTCAGCAAGCATCTCTGCAACTTCTCCTATAGCACCTTTCACACACAGGAGGAAACATTTACACAGCCAGGTCATTCTTCTCCCTCCAGCCCTTCCTTCAGACTTGCCCACGCCAGGCCCATATGAAAGCCCTTGGACCGGTTACAGTACAGCTGAGCTCGCCACTGGGGAAAAAGCTCTAGCATAACGATTCCCCTGTAATTAAACTCCTACAGTCTTGCATAATTTCCATAAACACAAATGCATGCTAGCAACTGGGATTGAAGGACTTCAGCAGCAAAAAAAAAAAAAAAAAAAAGTCATTTTGTCTCATTAATTAACAAATTAAGTTCAGGGTTGCTGGGGCCTCACTGTAATGCACAGACACCAGGGTCAGAGCAGAGACTGACCTTAGAAACTTTTCTCCTGTATTTTTTGCCTTTTATGCCTAACTGCCTATGACATTCCACTAATGCATGTAAACCAATATGTGCTGGTAGGAGGCAATGTATTTAAAAGGCAAAAATAACTTCCCAGTTGCCTCAAGTCAGGAGATGCTCCACAGACCTTCAGCATCCCTTTGTGGTTCCCCCTCTCTTTGCTGTATACAGGAGTGGGCAGAGGAGCTTTGGAATTGGCAGGGAACTAAGCAGGAATTCTGAACATGAAAACCTTAAGGCAGTGAATACTGCTTCTGTCCCCTCCCCACACACTGACCCACTGAATGAGTCCTGCAGACCGCCAATGCAAGGACTGTGCGCTACTATTTCACCCTCACGGCAAGAGTGGCACAGCACTCAGCTTCAGAGGAACTAGAGTATGTGTACCTCCAGCTATAAAATGTTTGTTTAACTGCTATATTGAGCTGCTGGAATGGAGCAAAACAGCCTTCAGGCTGCTTAGCACCCGACCCACTGTTTTTTTTTCTGATTTTATTATATCTCTTTTACAGTATCATTTCTATTTCACACTATTTCTCTCACAATCCTTAGACTGTCTATGTAGTCCTGGTGATTTACTGAATGTGATTTCCTCACATTTATTTATGCACTGAAATACTCCACAGCTTTTTTTTTATTTCAAAGGTTTGCAAAGCACTCGAAAGAATCTGCCAGAAATGTACAGCTCTTGAGCAAAAAGTGTATTACGGTTCATACAAATCAGTCACACAGGCCAGCACAGTCTGCCTGAGAAAGAACAGGGCTTTCAAACTTTGTAAGGCAGCATGGATGCCTTGACAGTACAAACCACCAGAAAGCAAAAACTTCTGTAGTACCACAGACCGTTTTAGTAGAGATCCCACCATCCCAATAAATGCTTTAATTTCTGCATACAATTTAAAGCATTTCTATGTACAGAAAAGTATTCTATTCCAGCTTCTTCAATGAGTTTGAACAATTTCTTATTTACTCTAGACCAAGGTTGGTGTCAGGGTGCTTACAAAAGGGTTACACATGTGCAAGAAGCAAAGACACACACATCTACTTACACACAATGCCCTCAAACCTCTGCCAGGAATATTTCTCCGTGCCTGTGCTCAGCTGCTATAGAAGTATCCTGGAAAAGTCCAAGCTGAATCACCCTTACCAGAATTGCTCAAATCTGAGCCATTCCCTCAAAGGGACTATGATTACTTCACAGTTGCTGCCTTAAAGTATCAGTAAAACCATTAACATTCACCATTGGCCAGAGTGCCTTGCTGTACAAACATGAAACCCTTGCCCAGAAGGCAGAGTTGGGCTCACTGACAGTACCTGAGGACTTGCACAAACCACCTCAAGTTCCTGCTCACAGCACCATTATTGGCTTTATAGCAGATAGATCCACCACACAGTCTTAAAACAGTATCACCTTTTTAACTCTTGCACCAGTTCAACATCTTTTTGAACTCAGACATTTCCCTGAGAAAGAACCTGAAATTTTTTTGCACCCTCACGCTGAGAAAGGACCTGCCTTGCACAAGGCTCTCCTGGGTGTGGAAGGAAGAAGACAGGCTCCAAGAGAAAAGAGATCTGAAAGCTGCTGTGGACAGGAGGAGCCTGGGCAGCAAATCCCTTCTCCCAGCCTGTATCCTTTCACACTCTTCTTCATTTCCTTACCATAGGCAATGGCAAGTGGCAGCTGCTGATGCTCTCTAAGGCTGCACTCTACTTGAGCACTTAGCAAAGAAAAAAGACACATCAGGCAGTTTCCTTGCTCTGCTCCTACAGTCAGAACATCCAGCAGGGACCATTACAGGAGAAATGCAGGTGAGTTTTAGGTAACCTTCAGATGTCCTGAGCTGAACACTCCAAATTTTAATTTTTACTATCACAAAAACCTGTTCCTTAGAGGCATGGAGTTCTCTGCTCTCAGTAATTTAAAAAACAGTGAGCAAAGTACGATAGGGACAGTAAGACAATACAAGGAGAAAAAGGGTAGAAGCAGTAAGATGAAAAGGACCTGGAAGTAGACAGTGGATGTAAACAGATGATGCAGTGGTGTTAAATGGGAAGGAAAATAAAATCAAGGGAAGGAAAAAGAAAAACAAAAGCAAACAGCCAAAGACATAATGAGATAAAGGAAGGCGGGCAGGGAGGGAGTGGAAGCAAAAAGAGAATACAGATACACAAAATAATTCAGTGACTGAAGTCTTACTAACCAACAAATTGAATCACTGAAAACATTCTGAAGAATTTCCTACTTGGAAGCCAATGCAAACACTCAGGAACCAACTCAACTGCCACAGGTAGGCTACAATACCTTTTATTTACTAAAATTAAGGCTTTAATTGTAGGATATCCTGTAAGATCTGTTGGCTTATATTCACTCCCACAATTCTGAAGATCATCCTGAGTCCAGACATTTTCAGAGGAAACAGGTAGAAACACTGCAGGTTGCACAGCAGTAAGAAACATGGGAAAGAACAGGAGAAAGAGAATGGGAAGAAGCTAAAGAGATCAGTGAGAGAAGAGATCAGGAGAAGACAAGACAGTAAAGAATTAAAACAGCACAGCTTTAAAAAAAAAATAGAGCAAATAATAAAGCCAAATAAGCACAAAGACATTAAAGGGACTTTAGAAAGACATCAAAACATGAAATAAAAACATAAAGAGAATACAGACTACAGAAAATGCAAGTCAAGCTGAAATTCAGAAATTACTCTGACACTCTAAATGGTTTGAACACCTTCTCAGTCCTCCCTAGGTATAATTTCTATGCTTCCACGAGATGTCCACACTAAATGAAACAGACAACCACATTCATGTGGACACAATGCTACACATGTTGGATTAGGGAGGAAATCTATGAAACTCCTCTAACACTAAACCCACCGCTGTATTTGTGCACATTTAACTCTGTACAAAATAATTGCATTTCTCTTCTCAGTCACAATAGTTACATAATCTACTCGATGGCATTTTCCCTCATTTACAGGGATACTAGAGATTTATAATTATTCTCCATTGAACTCTCTGCACAATATAGCTCAGACAGCAAACCAAAGGAGAATGAGCTTTTCTGTGTAATATACTGGAAAAAAAAAAATATTTCTATATCTCTATCTCAAATTAGAAAGCTCTTAAAGAGGACCTTGAGATGGACCTACTCAGACAGCCAACAGCCAAAGCCAGAACTTCGCCTACTGTAGTGTAAAAGCTCAAGTAGAAATGATTATAGATTTATTTGTAAAACATGCAAAGATAACATGCAAGACAACAGATGACAGCACAAAACCACAGTCATATCATTTGCCCCAAAACTGAGGTATAACTTCTTTCCTCTCTACCAACAGAAGCCTCTAATATCAGAAAGCACGCACAGAGATTAAAATTGCTCAGCTACTCCAGCTTTTGTGGCTGTTAATGCAGCAGAGGAACAGGAGAAAACACTTTGCACAGCCTTCAGAATTCCATGGATAGTAGGGAGTGGGAGTGTCAGAATTCCTTACACAAAATTAACATTAACAACATAATTGATTGCAGTCCACATTGTTTCTCCCCTGTTTCCTCATCCACTAATACCTCTTGATCAAAGGAGGTCAAGCAAGACCGAAAACTGGCTGGCTGCCCACTGCCCAGCCTCAGGGATGGGTGTGTGGGGATGTGTGCATTTGTACCTGCAGCAAAGGATCCACTGAGAGAAGGAAGGCGACAAGGAGGCTAGACATTTGTGAATGCTGGTTTAGCAATACAAGACACTAGGATTTTTCTTAACTCTTTGTTGTTTTAGTCCACCTGAAAAAGTGATGGTAAAATGAAATTGTATGTATCATTGATCTGGGCAGACAGGAGAGCTGGGTGGAGGGGAACCTAATGAAGTTCAACAAGGATAAATGTAGTGTCCTGCACCTGGGGGGGAATAACCCCATGCACCAGTAGAGGTTAGGGGCTGACTTACTGGAAAGCATCTCCATGGAGAAGGATCTGGGAGTCCTGGTGGACAATAAGTTCTCCATGGGACAGCAATGGGCCCTTGTGGCCAAGAAGGCCAATGGTCTCCTGGGGTGCATAAAGAAGAGTGTGTCCAGCAGTTCAAGGGAGGTTCTGCTCCCCCTCTACTCTGCCCTAGTGAGATCACATCTGGAGTACTTTGTCCAGTTCTGGGCTCCCCAGTTCCAGAGAGAAATACTAGAGAATACAATGAAGGCTATGAGGATGATGAAGGGACTGGAACATCTCTTATGAGGAAAGGCTGAGAGACCTGGGGCTGTTTAGTCTCCAGAAGAGAAGACTGAGAGGGGATCTTAGGAATGTTTACAAATATCTGCAGGGTGGGTGTCAAGGAGAAAGGGCCCCTGACTCTTGTCAGTCGTGCCTTGGGATAGGATGAGGGGCAACGGTTGCAAACTGGAACACAGGAAGTTCCACCTCAGCATGAGGAGAAAATTCTTCCCTGTGAGGCTGACAGAGACTGGAACAGGCTGCCCAGAGAGGCTGTGGAGTCTCCTTCTCTAGAGGCTTTCAAAACCCACTTGGATCTGTTCCTGTCTGGGCTGCCCTGGGTGATCCTGCTCCAGCAAGGGGTTTGGACTCCAGATTTCCAGAGGTCCCTTCCAACCACTAACATTCTTTGATTCTATGATTCTATATGATTCTATGATTCCATGAAAGAAGTATTATTATTGTTTCATAATTGAAACTATGTCTAATAGTGCAAGTTACTCCTGGGGAGATTCTTATTAGACACAAGAGGAAAATTTTTCACACCAAGGACAATGAGACACTGGAATAATCTCCCCAGGGAAGTGGTGGAGTCCCTAACATTGGACAGTTTTAAAATTCAGCTGTACAGGATGCTGGGCCTTTTTTTCTAGACCATGCTTTTGCCAAGAAAGGTTAGACCAGATGATTCTTGAAGTTCATTCTTGAAGTCATGTTCCCTTTCCATCACAACACTTGATTCTGCGGGTGCCCTGCTCTGCTTCAGGCTCCGTTTGGTGTGGGAAGGCTGTACAGCCATCTGTCCATTACAGTGTAAATCGTCCTGAAAGAGCATGACTGCTCTGAAAAGCTGAAGTGTCAGAAAGGACATCTGTGTTCCCTATTCTTCAAACATTCCTTGGTGAAATATATTCAGTTTATCAATTTACAAGCAATGAAAATTTGGGGAGGATTTTGGGGGTTTGTTTGTTATTGTTTCTCTTGGTTTTGCAGGGGTTCTAACCTTGCAGGCTATCCTGGGTTTTGAGACTCAAGCTGAAGTCCTTCCAAGAGGTTCCCCTCCACTGAAATAGATTTTATTCTTGCAATTGCAGCAACACCTTTCCTGAAGGAAAGCAGTTTCACTTCTCCTGCCATTCTAGCTTTACTGCAGCAGAAGAAATAATAAGTTGCAAAAATCTTTCTTTTTTTTTTAATGCAGAAATTACTCTAAGAGCAGCCTTCACAAAATAGAAGTATTTTTACACAGTGCTCCTAAGATTGCAAGAGATTTTTAATTTTAGCACAGGTTTTTGTTTATTTGTTTGCTTATTTGTGGACGTACAATTTATAATCAGCAGCTCTGCCCTCTGACTAAGAATCATTCTTAAATGGCCTTTAGGACATAACCACAGAAGTAAACAATGTTTTAGAAAGTAGTAACTCATTGCTCCCTAATTCCTCTAAAAACCTGTGCTGCAGCGTAATCTTAAGGTGAACAGACACTACCCTCTGTAAGCATACCCTAATGTAACACAAAGTCCAAAGAAAAGCACTTTCTTTGCCATTAAGAGTGGAAAAGGTTTCAGTGTCATTCACTGTTGTTCCTTCAGGATTCCCTAAGTGGTGAATCCAGCTCCTTAAAACTCCTCCTACAGAGCAGGCAGGCATGAGCCAGCTGAAAGTCATCTGCAGCAATCTTCTGTCCTGCTGGCTTATTTTTGTTCTAGTTTAGCGAGGGGGGTTTTTTTTAGCATGAGATTTCGACGGAACTGAAAATATCTCATAGCACAAACTCTGCAGCATGCTGCGAGTAATTTACAGCTGCCAAAGCCATCTAAATCAAATCCCGTGAGGGATTCTTCTTTCTTCAACCCATGCACGTTAGAAAACAAAAATGGCCAGCAGCCATCCTACTTCTCCTCCTCCTCTTTCATCGAGCAGATTCCTGCAGCTGGAGCAATGTCATTAAGAGCTGCACTTACAGAATACAGGGCAGAAGCACAGCACAGTTTAGATATGCCACACAAGCAGCTCAATTCATAAAACCAGCTTCATCTTTTTCCTTTCCTTTCCTTTCCTTTCCTTTCCTTTCCTTTCCTTTCCTTTCCTTTCCTTTCCTTTCCTTTCCTTT